>JZKD02S1868000.1:49665-62615 GCA_000966675.3 Picea glauca
CAAACATCTGATAGCAACCTGCACAGAAACAATGTTATGATATAAACTGATTTTTCTGGGCCAATCTTTCACTCACATCTGTGAGCTCTAAAAGAATATCTGCCCTCATCAGCAATGGGCTATCTACCCTATTCTTCTCAAACAAGGAAGAAGGATTGTTTTTGATTTCCGAGCATGGACCATTCCTCACCCTGGGCCATTCTTCCTACACTAATTAAAGTGCACGCTGGACAGAATGTATAAACCCTAAGGAATGTCTGAGTCTGGACCATTCCTCACCCTTGGCCATTCCTCCTACACTAATCAAAGTGCACCCTGGAGAGAATGTATAAACCCCAAGGAATGTCTATCCTGGACCATTCCCCACCCCGGGCCATTCCTCCTACACTAATCAAAGTGCTCCTTGGAGAGAATGTATAACCCTAAGGAATGTCTGTCCCTGATTGCTGATCCTGGACCATTCCCCACCTTGGGCCATTCCCCCTACACTAATCAAAGTGATCCATGGAGAGAATGTATAAACCCTAAGGAATGACTGTTCGAACCATTTCCTTCGTTAACCACAAGAGGAAAAGACTGTTCTGCATCAACCTCCAAAACAAACCATTCCTCATGTTAACCACAATGAGAAATCGCTGTCTGGCGAGGCTGGCCAGTCTTCTTGAGTAACCCTCAAGAAGAGAGATTGCCCTAGACCACTCCCCATGTTAACCACAATGGGAAGTCGCTGTCTATGATACATCAACAATCAAACTACTTCCCATGTTAACCACAATGGAAAGTGACTGTCTGTCAGAAGTCTCAATCCACTTTCCGAATAGGAAAGCATCTATCCAAAATGGACTATTTTTCAAATTTAAAGATGAATGTCTTCAATAGTGTTTTAAGTGCTCCCTCCTAACTTGGAGAGTCATTTATTCCTTTTCCAATACGAAGGAAATTGTTTCCACGAGCTCTAGCTTGAGTACCCAAACTCTTTCATCTTTGATAGAAGCTTTACCAAAATGTCTACTTATCTTCTCATCTGTGGAGATATGTATTGGAGAATCATTTTCTCCTTTCTGGACTTCATCATGGATAATGTAATGCTTTATTTCGAATGTACATTAGTCTGGAACACTGTGAAGGCTTCAGGTAGATCTGAACAATAGAGTATATCATAGTTGGAAAGCTGGAACATATCTATGTGGCACTTCTTCTGTTATCATGAGATCTGATGTACTGAGTAGTCATCTTGATGTTTATAGGAAATCTTCACCACGCTTCTGCTGTGCACTGGAGGTTCTTCACCAAGTTATCTTCTTCTTATCTTCATACAAGAGTCTCTTTCTGGTATGCCTCAAAGTCTTGAGATTGCTCTTCATACGCTCTTTATTCAATTTCTCTRGAGAACATTCTTTGCATTCATCTGATGTAGAACTCCAACTCATGGATGTTGCGGATGATATAATGACTTATGTAGAGATAAGTTTGGTTTACTGGAACAAGTAATCATCATAGTATTCTCCCTCCATTTGGGAGAACCTCTGGTTCTAGATCTCGCAATGATTTTAGTCATAAGTCTTCCATACACTGTTCTTCATCACGACTTTCATTTCTTCTGCTTGATTGCTTTTAGTGAGTTCATATCAGGCTGGTAATCTTGTGATTCTTGATACAATGACTGGTTGTTCTGGTTCCTCTTTCTTTCTTGGAATCCTCATGTTCTTCTTCATGTTTTTCTTTAGCTCTTGGGTCCTTGGAGTTTCTTATAGATTCCATGCCCTAGAGATTCCACTTCTTCTTTTCATCATAGGATCACGGATCTGGATTGACAACCAAGAATACTTTAAGGCTTCTCTTCGAAGAAGTCTTCTTCTAAGGTTGAATTGAACACGTACTGTCTTTCATGGATGCTACCATGGATATACATATATTTCATCATCTTCAATGGATCATAGGATTAGCTCCCTCCTAACCCTTGCTTCATGTAAGAGTGCATATAATCAACTCCCTCCGTCTAATAGAGTCCACACTTTCATCTTCATCCTTATTTTCTTCTGCAATATATAATTGGCTCTCTTGTCTAATAGAGTCCACGCTTCCGTCTTGTTGTTTTCTACAAAATTTCATGAGTCTTTTTCCAATTTCTTCACGATTGTTGACTTCTTTCTGTCTTTGCTTCTTCTAAGTTTCTTCATGATTGATTCGACTTATCTTGCAATAGCTTTTTCATGATTTGTATTTCATCCTTTCATGTGTATTATCTAATGATATCCATTTTCATCTTGTTTGTTCTTTCATAGGTATAATTCTTCTTGGAACACATTATCTTCCAAGAGATAGATATACAAGATATGTACAGAGATGATGCAAACAAAATATGTACAAGAAATAAGAAGAGTGTTGTTACCTTTTTAGAAGAAGAAGTCTCTTCCATCCTGCTTAGTCTTCTTTGTAGGTTCCTTTTCTTCGGAAATCGATGCTTCATGTTTATCCTTCCTTTTCTTTATCTCGAGACACTGATTCTTATAGTGACCGTACTTTTGACAGTTGAAGAATTGTACTTTTGAAATGTCTTTCTCTCTATTTGGCTTCCTCCTTGAACCAAACTTCCTTTTGTTCCTGAAGTTCTTGAATATTGCTGTGAAGGGTTGATCATGATACTTCTTTTGGGGTTTCTCTTTTGAATTGATCCTTGATTCTTCTTGAGCATAGCGAGTCCAAATTTCTTCAAATGTCGAGTACTCCTTCCTTGTGTTCATGCTTGCGGAAAATGCATCCCATGTCTTGGGAAGACCATTGAGTACTATGTTCACCAATTCCTTTTCTGAAGTGATCTCTTCAATAGATTCTAGTTGATCTCTTAACTGGGAGATCCTTACAAAGTATGATGTTATGATGTCGTCGTCATTCTTCTTCATGTTACTAAGCTCATTCTTCAGACTCATAACTTGTCCAATGTTTTTGACTGAGAAGAGATTTGTTAGGGCATCGTACATCTTCTTTGATGAGTCAAGATGGGAGATGTAGGGTATCAAGTGGTCTTTTATGGAATCCATTATCATTCTCATGACATTGATGTCAACATCTTTGAACTTCTCCATAGCTGCAACATTTTGCGGTTCCTTTTCTTTTCCTTCTTCAAACTCTCGTTTCACGATATCCAATACTTTATTCTTAGCAAGGATGAGGTCAATCCTTGTCTTCCATGCTCTAAAGTTAGAGGCTCCATCTAACTTGTTTTCATACTTCATAGAGTTTATCATGGCTGTTTGACTTGGTCAAACCCTAGATTTGACCAGAAATCCAAACTTCACGTCTTGGCCTTCTGAGAGTGCCAGGAGATGCGCTAGGTTAGGACGCACTAATCTGTCCGAGGATTAGGTCAATACATTCACTTAAGGTGCCTCAACAAGAGGATTAGGGTTTCTGCAACTGCTCCTACTATTAACCCTAGCGACAATGTCCTGGAAGCTTCTTTTGCTAGTAACCCTAGCGGTAGTTCCTCAACGAGCTCAATATCCTAGCAGCTATGTTTCCTTGCAGCGTTTAGAGTGAATGAAGGAGGTGTGGGCCCATAACCTATTAGAATATAGAAGATTGTGTGCTCGTTTTACCATTGACGATACCCTCGTCACCCAACCATAGGACTAAGCCACCCTCCGAGCACATTAACCTTGACTGAGAATTACTCCGGAAGCAAACCCTAGGCTAGATAGCCAAACAAGGTGTAGCGCATCTTCCTCCAAGGATAGCGCACCGACAATAGTTGATTAGATAGTCCAAACCCTAGCCTAGAGATAGTCCAAGACAACACTGAAACTGCTAGCTGCAACAGCTGAACCTACAACTCTCCTCAACATGTGCGCACCAAACTGGGAATTGCAGTGCGCACCAACTGGGAACTGCAGTTCTGAGATATATCAAAATGAGAACTGACACCCTGTATTTATACTGGTTCTGCCAGATTTGCTGGGGCCGACTTCTCCTTCTGGATAAGTGTCTTTTCAGTATATTATTATTATTTCTGGCGGACTTGTTCTCTTGGAGGCCAATAACCTAATATTAATTATCTTCTTGAGCTGACAAGACATCTTGGGTTATTAGCCAACTCATTAGGGTTTTCTCTTGCTTTTCGGAGTCTTCTATTCTCGTCAGGTTCACTCGTGGAGGTAAACACCTCCTGCAACTACCATAATATTAACATACAAGTACTTATGCCACTACGTGTTTTGCACAACAATGAGCTCATGATCTGGCTTAGTTACCCATCTCACTTTTCCTCTTTATGGGAATTAACGATAGTCCCAAAGGACTCCTCTTTATCTTGCTTAAATGGATCATCCTTGCTGCAGGTTTCAACCATTATATAATCAACCATGATCAGTGCCCGAGGCTCCAACTTCCCATGCTTAGAGGCAGCGTTGCAAATTCTAGGTTATTCATCCTTCGGGCTTAAGCTTTCCTTGACATAACACTGCCACTCCCAATGATTGACATTCAAGTCTTACCATTAATGTTGATCAACATATCCCTACTTCAGTAAGAGTAGTTATCACTTTGAAAAAGGGATAAAGAAATTCTTTTGCTAAAATTCAGTAAGAATTCCCAAATCTTAGGTTCAATCTGCAGTTCTTCTCCTCAAGGAGTCAATGCAGATAATAATATATTTTTTATAGGATTTGTGCATGAGCCCAAGCAAAACAAGTGTTGTTTCCATGCAATGATACCAATTTGTAACACACCTGACCCCTTAAAGGAACATCGTAGGGATGGGGCATCAAAATTTCTCTCTCCTTAACATCTCAAATCCTCTATCCAAGGTATTCATCCTCTTCTACTTACTCATAGCGTTCTAGTGACTACTACCAGGCTCAAATCCAAGCTTTGGGTTGCAAGTTATGGCTTCCCAAAGTTCTTCGGGTGCTCTTGCCTCATGCTGCGACCAATTCTTCTGGAGGCACATTCCTCTGAAATCATAGAAACATGATCAACTGTCCTTGTTCCTCACTGAGATCTACGACTCAGTCTCTCCTTTGGAAATTCAGGCTTTAGACGAATCCGCATGAACCCTCCACAAACCCTTCGAAGTGGATTTCAAACAGAGTGAACCTTCCTCCTCCACATGCCCGCTTGCAAATCAACGGTCCACGCTCTCCTTTAAGATCAACGACCCACAAAAATTTCGGGCTCCGACACTTCGGGAAAATTCCGAACAACCACCATGCGAATCCTCTGGAGTGGAAAATATCCGAAGTTCACAATCCGTTGCCATGTTTCCTCGAAGAATTTTATGGCTCTAATTCTCTTTGGGGCTCTGGGCTTCGACAGTTCTCGAGTCTTCACACACGCAAACCTCCAGAGTGAAATCCTTCCAGAGTGTCGGATCTTCTGACATGCATCCTCCTCTATTCAACGGTCACGATGAACTCTGACACTTCAACCTTCCAGAGTTCTTGACCCACACAACACAAGTTTTCTCTGAAGTGGCTATCCTCCAAAGCGAAGGATCTGCTGACACCTGTCCTCTTCTAACAGACGGCTCAAATGAACTACGACACTCCACTCTTCAACTTTTCTAGAGTACTTCGCCTCCGAAGTGCGGGATCTAACCACACCTGCCCTTACCAACGAACTACTCAGATCTTCTCTGCTACTTAGGGATTTGAGGATTTTCGAAGAACCTCACTTCATTACCTTCGGAGTGGCTCTTCTCTGGAGTTAACAATCTACTACCACATGCCTTCTTGTGCCAATGACTAGGATCTATTCCGACACTTCAAAACTTTGGGCCCTTTGGAGTCTCTACAATACTACACCCCAAATCCTCCGGAGTTCCGAAGTCTCGAACGCCCGGAGTTCCAGTGACTTCACCAACTAGTGTGGCTAGGCGACCTTGTACCATGGGATGACATGTGTAAAGGGCCAGGGGTGACACGTGTCACATTCTAATGGGTCTATAGGGTATGCGATACACACGAATCCAAGTGGCACGTGGCACATCAAACTTGGTTCCGCGTCACCCTGGGTGATGTCACTGCACCACGTCACTCCCAACTGATCGTCCTTTAGGCCTTTCGATCTCATGGCCAAGGTAGGTCCACGTAACCCTTGAGATCAACAACCTCCGCTTCTTCGTAACTTCGGCGTTTAGGGGTCTTGTGATGCAAAATCCTCTTTTTTCCCGGAGTTGGTCAACGTCGGGCTGACCACAACCTATATCTGGTGGTTAGGATAAGTCCCGAAGTGCCCTTAGATCAATGACTCTCATTACTTCAGGCTTCAGAGCTTATCAAAACTACACACTTGAATTTACCTGGAGTACCAAGTCTCCGGACTAAAGGATCTAGCGCCACGCTTACCCCATATATCGATGATCGAGAGGGATCCTGAAGGATCCTTAGATCCACGGTCCACATTACTTCACGATTCCGGCCTTCGGGTGTTTTGACGTTATAACACCCCTGTCCTCCCGGAGCAGTCAACATCGGGCTGACTACATTGTAGATTCGACGGCTAGGAGAGAACCCGAAGGATCCCCAGATCACCGATCCTGGTCACTTCGCGGCTCCGACCTCCGAGGTTTTGGCTTCACTGCCACTCCATTTTCCCAAAGAGGGAATTCGCTAAAGTACCTTGAGAGGGTCCCTCCTCCTAAATGATTGGACGGTAAGTGGGGCTCAGAATGATCTCCCCAAATCTATAGCTCTCCTTTACTTCGTAACTTCGACGTTCAGAGAGTTTGACGCTATAACATCTCCATCCTCTCGGAGTAGAACTTCACCAAAGTTATCTCAATGTAGATCATATGACTGAGGGGACCCTAGAACATTCTTGATTGGTGGTTCACGCTACCTCTCCATGGGTACTTGGATTCCAGTTTAGACGGTAAGATAGGTTCACCTAACCACTAGGGAAACCATTCATTGCCGGTCAACTTGCCAGTAACCGAATATCCCGGTTACCATTAGCCAATTTAAGGTTAGTAAGGTCGGAAATACTCTGAAGTCCCAGACTTTCGGAGATCCGAACTCAGGAGGACTTAGCTCCCTTAGGCTTAGCCTAAGGTTCCTAGGTGGTCATATGGGTCCTCCCAAACGGATCTCGTCCGGTCGTCTTCCAAACAAAATAATCTTCCCTTTCAAGACTTAAATCTCGCTATCCTTCCTGAGCCTCGTCAGTTGTGAAAAACTTAGGCACTGAATTGTGCTTTTCACTCTTTCTCCTGATCTTAACATACTCCTTTTCCCCAGGAGAATCGAAACAACTGGGAGTGTCGCCATGAATATGAGAAACTATGTCCAAGGTCGATTAACTCACAGTTCTTCTGCTTAAACTTGAGTCACTACAGGGCTCAAGCATTTATGTGTACAAACCATATAGTTCCTTACTTTCTTACATACACAATCAAGAAAATATAAAGGGATATAATCTAATTATCAAGCCAACATGCACATCCCAGAAACATTAATAGGATATCCAACTTTAATTCACATTTACAGTTCAATTACACATGATATGAGAATACTTGTTTATCAAAGGTTGCAACCAACTAACTGACTGTGGGTGTTCTCCTTTCCACCCAACCATAGGCTTAGAGGCATTCATTCTTAGCGCTCTGGCCACACTCGTGCCAAGCCATCACTAGGGAATTTATGCCAATTCTCAATGATCCTTTCTCTTTCACATCTTCTGCGAAGTTTATCAGATGCTTCCTCAACATCAATATCACGACCTTCTGCTCAAGTCCCGTTCTCTGCAAACTCTCAGAGATTGCTTTCTCTGTCACAATCTCGACAAGGTTTATCAAATGCTCCCTCAACATCAATGTCAAGACCTTCTGCGCGTTCTCAGCTGGAGAGCTTCTCACATTCTCCACTCTTCTCTTTATTCTCTTACGTGTCTTGCACGCACATCCCTCCTATCCCGTTCCTTCATTCAGAAGGAAAACTCAGGTTAGTCTGGGTCTGTAGGACTTTGTGGTACTTCAAGATGATATTCTGCAGCTAGACCATGCTTCCATTCATGGGGTTGGTTGATGGTTCAACCACCGGTCCTTTCTTTATTAACCGATTCCTCCTTGGGAACCGAAAGCGGTTTATTATCCTGAACAAGGGAATTTTGGGGTCATTCGATATAATGAACCCTTTCTTATAGTTTTCACATTCTTTCCTTTAGTGATATCATGGCCAGTACTTTCAAGGCTTCACCCCCACCGTCAGTGGTTTGGCTATCCAAACAATAATACATTTACATTGTTCCCATGCCATAGGATGGTGATTATGATTAATGATTAATTACAAGCTGGGGGAAGCATGGGCCTTACAATTATTGGCAGATCTATTTTGGTTGCATTGCGACTCAAGGGTTTACAAAAATGACAACCGTGTTCAATTTCAATGATTTATATAGATTGGAAGGAGCTTCTAGTGATACTAGTCTTGGTTGTACATCTTATACATTGTACTCGTTAAGAGATTGATCATAGATGTGATAGATAGTGTGATGTTACACTATTGGTGAATATTTGTAGGTCATATTGTGCATTTGTATTATGTAGAGATTGTAATTTGTACCTGATCTTGGAGAGTGTTAGCTTTTATAGCTGAGGAGGTACTACACGTTTTGTCTTGTATGCATAAGTGACCTTGCATTTGCACTACTAGGCACTTGACTTTGTAATAGGCGTTTTATAAAGTTGTAATAAAGTGACTCTTTTATTAAAGTGACTTTTTGTTAAAGTGACCTTCTAATATTTTATTAAAGTGACTTTATGTTATAAAGTGCACTTATGTCATCAAGTGGAAATTAACTTTAGTAAATTTAAGTGATTTATTTTGGAGGGAATGAATCATGTCCCTTGATCTTGTAAAGACAAGATTAGATCTTGGCCATTGGATTTAGGGATGGGAAAGGTGAAAAGTCATTTTCAGTTATAAGGGTAAGCCTAGGGTAGTGTGCAAGACAAGTTAAGAGAGATTTGAGAGAGATTTGGAAGAAAAGTGAATACATCAGATTTGGCACGATTTTCAAGAGAGCTTGGGCACAAATCCCAAGGAGAAATTTATGTGTAGAGTTGATGAAGTTTATTGCTGAGTGAGAGGCTGTATTGTATGGATTCGTACAAGATGTACACCAATAAAGTGGGCACAAAAATCGAGGCATCTTGTGGCACATTTTTCAAGGAAGCTTGTGGGTTTTTGCTGTTGGAGGACGACTGTACAACTGCAGTTCGACATTGTTTTCAAGGTGCTGATTCTCAGCAGGGCCGTAAAGTAGTACAAACTTTTGGGCACGAGTTTCTAAGCAGATATTTTGGGACAGTTGTGAGTGTCAGTAAGTGCTTCTATTACCGCCAAATGCATTATTGTTGTAACTTTTGAACTTCTTGAAGATGATAATAAATCTCTCTCGGTTGGTTTCCCCAAATTGGGGTTTTCCCTAGCTGGTTGCCAAAATTCTAGGTGTGCACATGTGTTTTGTGACTATTGTTCATTATTATTTTCCATTGCAATTTACTTAGTAATGTGTGTTTCTGCTTATGATATAGTTTAAAGTCGGTTATTACATATCATATTTCATTTAAGACAGACATCTGTGTTTGCTAAGTGTTTGAAAAAATTCCTATGTGAGTTAGTGTACTTTTGTTGTTGATTTTTTACATGGTATCAGAGCAGGTGCTCTGAGTTACAATGAGAAGTGCTATTTTTGGCAGCGATTTGAAGGGGGAAACTTGGTTGTTTTTTTTCTATTGGATAGTTGAGAGGAATATGGCTACTTGCATCAGATATTAGGATTGGTTGGAAGGGATTTCCAACTATTTGCAATGGAAAGTCGGAATGTCAACTATTCTCAGGGCGAACAAACTTTGGAGCTTTGTCAACACCATAGTAGTTGTTCCCACAAAATACCCTATTGCTTCGGATGTTCACGAGGGAAAGGAATCCAAATCTCAGAGGCTTATTCTGGATGGAGTGAATGACTCACTTATCCCACACTTAGCTGAAAATAAGACAATTTATGACGTGGGAGACACTAAAAAACTTGTATGAGGTGAAGAATCAGAATCGAAAGATGGACTTAAAGGACAAGCTACATGATACTAAGATGAATAAGGGTGAGAGTGTGGCATCCTATCTTGACTGGGTAACATAGGTGAAAGATGAGTTGGATGCAGTTGGGGAGGTCATTTTAGATTCAGAGTTGGTGAGAATATCATTGAAAGGATTCACCAACAAATAGGAAATCTTCGTGAAGTGTGTGGTGGGTCGGGAAAATTTACCAGAATGGAGCAGACTGTGGTATGATTTCACTCAAGAGGATATCCA
Source organism: Picea glauca (assembly GCA_000966675.3). Lineage (NCBI taxonomy): Eukaryota > Viridiplantae > Streptophyta > Pinopsida > Pinales > Pinaceae > Picea > Picea glauca. The sequence continues at coordinate 59,976 of JZKD02S1868000.1, forward strand.
GGAAGGATCTCAGAGTAGTGGACATAAGGGATATGGAGCTTGATGAAGAGAATCTTTCTCTTGTGACAAAGAGAAAAAGTAAGAAGCAGGGGAGTTCTGGGAAATACTTGAGAAAAGTTGGATGTTTCTTCTGCAACCAATATGGCCACCTTGCAACCTAGTTTCCAGAGAGGAAGAATAAGAGGAAGGAGAAGGAGGGGCCAATTGCAGTGACAATAACGACAACAAAGGAATTTTTGGACAAGTTTGAGAAAGAATTCTCATTGGTCACTCTCATGTCAAGTGTCGGGAGTGTTGGATTTGTGTGTGACAGTATATGGATCATTGAAAGTTGAGCCTCATGTAATATGAAATGAATATGATGTGTATTCCTTAGTATCACAGAGACAAGTCCATATCAACTAGTTGAAAGTGAAGGGGAATGAAACGAGCAGTACATGGAGTTGGAGTTGGAGTTGGAAGACGTGGGATATGCGACATTGTTCAAAAGTGGACATGTCTTTATTTATAGAGAGGGAGTGGATACGGTCGAGCCACAATTGATTGGTGATCATGTTTATAGGTTGTACATTGTGAAAGGAAAACCTATAGTTGGAGATTGAGATTCCGATGAGGAGCAGGAGGCTCTTGAGATTGCAGTGGGCCCAATGATTCAACCTCGAAATACGATGGAAGAGAGGGTGCCTCTTTTGAGCACTAACAGGAGGCTCAACTAGTGTGAGTGGTCAAAAGCTCAAGGTGGAGTGGATTATCCTAGGAGCTCAGGGTTCATAGTGGTTTCCAAGAGGATGTCTTCAAGTTCAAGTTCAGTGCAGGTGTTGAGGTTGGCTCCAAGTTCAAAGGGAGCTCCTATTGCGAACAATGTGATGGACTTGAGGACATGACTAGGCGATGATGATGGCAGTGAGTACATCCCTTGCTAAGAGGGAGTGTTAGATTTTATAGCTCAGGAGGTACTCCGCATGTTTTATCTTATATGCAAAATTGACCTTGCATTTGCACTAATGGGCACTTGACTTTGTAATAGGCGTTTTTTAAAGTTGTAATAAAGTGAATCTTTTTTTAATGTGACTTTTTGTTAAAGTGACCTTCTAATATTTTATTAAAGTGAATTTATGTCATAAATTGTACTTATGTCATAAAGTGTAAATTAACTTTAGTAAATTTAAGTGATTTATTTTGGAGGGAATGAATCATGTCCCTTGATCTTGTAAAGGAAAGATTAGATCTTGGCCATTGGATTTAGGGATGGGGAAGATGAAAAGTCATTTTTCAGTTATAAGAGTAAGCCTAGGGTAGTGTGTAAGAAAAGTTAAGAGAGATTTGAGAGAGTTGGAAGAAAAGTGAATACAACAGATTTGGCATGATTTTCAAGCGATCTTGGGCACAAAATCCAAGGCAAAATTTCTGTGTAGAGTTGCTGAAGTTTATTGTTGAGTGGGGGATCGTATTGTATGGATCCGTACAAGCCGTACAACATGAAAGCGAGCTTGAAAATCCAGGCAGTTTGTGGCATGATTTTTGAGTAAAATTGTGGGCTTTTGTTGTTGGAGGACAACCGTATAGATCAGACTGTACACCAACAAATCAACAAGGTTTGCAAGGTACTGATTCTCAACAGGGCTGTACAATAGTACATACTTTTGGGAACATGTTTCTTGGCAGATATTTTGGGACAATTGTGGGTGTATGTAAGTGTTTCTCTTGTTTCCAAATGCATTACTATTGTAACTTTTGTACTTCCTGAAGTTGATAATAAATCTCTCTTGGCGGATTTCCAAAAACTGGGGTTTTCCCTGGCTGGTTGCCAAAATTCTCGGTGTGTACATGTGTTTTGTGACTGTTGTTCATTGTTATTTTCTGCTGCAATTTTCTTAGTAATGTGTGTTTCTACTTATGATATAGCTGAATGTGGGTTATTACATATTAGAGTTCATTTAAGACAAAAATATGTGTTTGCTAAGTGTTTGACAAAAGTCCTATGTGAGTTAGTGTACTTTTGTTGCTATTTTTCTACAAAGAGTTGATATTTCATGTTATATATGTTCATATGTGGTTATACTTCGTACGTTTGTCCTAGAAATCCAGGGTTTTGGGAAAACCCTAGGAAGACAAAGGATCACTAGGGTTTGAATTTACCCTAATAGAGAAAATGATCATTTGGAATTGAATAAGGTTGTGGAAGACAAACTTGGAGATAGGTTCAAAACCTATGGTAGTGGAATCAATGATTGACTAAAATCTTGCAGCTAATGGGAGTAGTGATGAGTACTAGTGATAGGGTTGTTGGATTCTCTCAAGAATATGGAGTTGACCTTGATGTTACTTTTCAAGATTTTGTTAAAAAGAGGAAGTGACTATGTTGAGGTTGTTTCTTAATTTTTCAGAGGTTTTTAGGTGCATGAGAGGATTCTCATGTTCATATTTTGATAATAACCCTTTATAGGATATTTTTACTTTTCCCACAAGCGTATTCTTTCAGGATCGATGAGTTGAGATGTATGCATATTTTTATCCTGTGATTTGTATAGATTAGATCCACTTGTCTTGTTCTTGTTGGGAGATGTGATTAACTTTGCAGAATGTCCTAAATAACTCTTGATGCAGTGCAAAAATATTTTGGCCCATGATGTTTGTTGA
>JZKD02S1868011.1:71285-82329 GCA_000966675.3 Picea glauca
TCAGTATGGGGATGATAGATGGTGTTGAGGTGCAATTGGGTTCCTTGTAGCCTGAATAATTCTTGCCAAAAATTGTCGGTGATAGTTGGATCAAGGTCGGAGATAATATAATGAGGCATTCCATGTAGTTTGAAGATATTATCCCCAAAAATTTGATCCATTGTGTATGTTGTGAATAGGTGTTGAAGAGCACATAAATGAGCATATTTGGAAAGACGATATACTACAACCATGATGACAGATTTATTGCTCGATTTAGGTAGGCCCACAATGAATTCCATAGAAATATCTTTCCAAATAGTATGTGGAATTGGGAGCAGTTGGAGTGTGCCTGGATATTTGATGTTTTTTCCCTTATTGCATTGATAGGTATCACATTCAACCGCAAAGGTGAAGATGTCTTGTTTCATAGCTTCCCAGAAAAAATAATGTTTGACCCATTCATAGGTTTTGGTAAAACCTGAATGCCGAGCTAAGGTAGAAGAGTGAAGCTCAGAGAGTACAATGGATTTAAGGTTCAACTTCTTTCTTAAAGATAAATGACCTTAATAAATAATCTCATCACTATGCGAAGAGTACCTTGGAGAATCTCGAGGATCCTATTGTGATTGTTGGATCAAGCCATAAATTTTGGGATCTTGCAACCATTCCTGATGAACAACTTGAAGCCAATTGGCTACAATGAAAGAGAGGGAAAAGAGGGACTCTTCGTCTTTATATTTCCTTCAAAGAGCGTCAATAACCACATTTTCTTTTCCCTTCTTCTAAATGATCTCATAATCATACCTAAACAAATTGGTCACCCATATTTGTTTCTCTGGGGAGGAGATTCTTTGTTCTAGAAAATACTTGAGGCTACGATGATCAATTTTAATTTGGAAGTGTTTTCCCAATACATATGCACGCGAGAGATCCACTACATACACAATAGCCAACATTTCCTTTTTAGATTGATTGGCCCATATGTCGCTTCGAATGTTGTTTGCTAGTGAAATCCAAAGGTCGGCTAAATTTTATGAGGATAAGCCCAATTCCTTTCCTTGATGCATCACATTCCAGGACAAAAGTATTGGTGAAGTTGGGTAGTGCAAGGATACGATTCGTGTACATAACATCTTTCAAGGCATGGAAGGAGTGATTAGCTTCAGGAATCCAACTAAATGCATTCTTTTTACGGAGATCAGTGAGAGGAGTGACAATGTTCTCATAATTATGGACAAAATTTTAATAATAGCATGTCAAACCCAAGAAACCATGCAATATTTTAAGAGTTTTAAGGCAAGGCAAATCCTTCATAGCTTCAATTTTCTTATGATCCACCCATACAACATCCTTTCTGACAATATGACCTAGGTACTCAACTTCAAAGGCTCCAAAAGCACATTTAGACTGTTTGAGAAAAACTTGGTGTTGAGAGAGTAGATGGAGAACTTGATCCGCATGGGAAAGATGAACTTGCCAAGTTTTCCTATAAATGATGGAGGAAGGGATGAAATACATGATTCACGAGACTTTGAAAAGTGGAGGGAGCATTACACGGGTCAAAGGGCATGACCAAGATCTCATAGTGACCCTCATGAGTTCTAAATACAACCTTAGGAATGTCTTATTCCTTCATATGCATTTGGTGGTAGCCAGAATGGAGATCAAGTTTGGTACAGTACTGAGCACCACTCAATTCATCCAAAAGGTCATCAATGATAGGTATGGGAAATTTTTCCTTGATTGTCATTTTTTCGAGGGCATAAAAATCATGACACATTTGCCAAGTGCCTTATTTCTTGAGTACCATGACTACTGGAGAAGAAGAGGGGCTAGTACTCAGAAGGATAACACCTGCTTCTAGAAATTCGTGAACAATTTTATCAATTTCATTTTTCTGGGCAAAAGGATGATGGTAAGGGAGAACATTGGGTGGAAGAGTATCCGAGACAAGTTGAATGGAATGATCATGGATTCCATGGGAAGGGGGAAGTCCATGGTGTGTGTTAAAAATAGCTTGGGGTCGAGAGAGTATAGATTGGAGGTTAGGATGCATAGAGTGTCTTTCAATGACCTGGATAGAATGGAGATGGGAAATAATGCAATACTGGCCTTTTTTTAGTAGCTTTCCCATTCAGTGGGAGGTAATGATCTCAGGTGATCCTGCGATGATGCCTTGGAACTTATACTGTTGTCCCTCTTGTTGGAATTACAAGGTGAGGTACTTAAAATTACTGGTAATGGGGCCAAGAGTGTGTAACCATTCATCCTCGAGAACTATGTCAAAACCAGCCATGTCTATAGAAAACATATGAGATTTCAGGTGTTACTGACCAATTTGTAGGCACACATTTTCACAACGTGCCCAACATTTCATGGAAATTCCATTGACAATCATGGAACTTCCATTTAGTGGTTGTAGATGGAAAAAAAGATGAGAATGTATGGAAATTCCATAAGGTGAAACTCCAAATACAACATCTCACTTTAGAATCAAAACTCTACATCGTACCCCTAGGAGGAGTAGACGTGGTTTTGGGAGTCCAATGGTTACAAACATTGGGCACCTACTCTTCCAATCACCAAAATCATTTCATTAGATTCAAGTGGCAAGGGTAAAGGTATAATTTACATGGTTTCCAACCTCCCCAAACACAAGTTGTGTCATATCAATAGATGGAAAATTTTATCCTGAAGGGTGTAACTGTCTATTTCATTAAATGCCACAACACGGAGATACAAGATTCAAAACAAGATAAATCTAGAGCTTCAGAAATCCAAGAACTATTTCAAAAACACAAGAAGGTATTTCAAGACCTCCCCATGGTTACCACTAGAAAGAAGAATTGAACATGTAATTGAAGTTAAGCAAGGATCAAGTCTGATCAAGATTATACCATACAAATATCCCCATGATAAAACATAAATAGAAAGGTTAGTCCAAGATATGTTAAAATGTGGTGTTATCACAAAAAGAACAAGTCCATATGCAACTCCAGTGGTCTTTGCAGGAAAGAAAGATGATTCTTTTAAGTTGTGCATATATTACCGAGGATTAAACAAGACAACAATAAAGAACACATTTCCCATCCCATTCATCAACTAACTGTTGGATGAACTTCATGGAGATAGATATTTTTCAAAACTTGATTTGAGATCAGGGTATTATCAAATTAGAGTAAGATTAGAATATGTAGCCAAGACTACCTTCCAGACATATGAACTACACTCTGAATTCATTGTGATGCCTTTTGGGCTAATTAATTCCCCTGGTACATTCCAAGAAATTATGAATGAACTATTTCATCCATACCTGAGAAAATATGTGTTAGTCTTTTTTGACGACATCCTCGTATACAACAAAACATTGAAGGAACATATGAAGCATTTGGGACAAGTATTATCTCTCCTATAAGAAAATAAATTTTTCACAAAAATGCCAAAGTGTACATTTGGAAAAGAGGAAGTGGAATATCTCGGTCACATTATATCGAAGGATGGGGTGAATAAAATCAAATCAATCACAAAATGGCATAATCCAAAAAGAATATCTAAGCTAAGATGATTTCTAGGGTTGGTCGGGTACTATCAAATATTTGTCGAGAACTATGCTTATTTAATTGATCCCCTAATAAATCTCCTAAATAAAAACTCTTTTCAATGGAATGAGCAGGTAGGAACGTCTTTTGAAGATTTTAAAAAGAATTGTCCACAACTCTCGAGTTAGCAACACATGACTTCTCGATACCTTTCATAATCGAATGTGATGCCTCAAGTTTTGGGATCAGAGTAGTCTCGATGCAAGATGGACACCCAATATCATTTGAGAGAAGGAAACTAAACAAAAGGGAATGCTCACGTTATACATACAATAAGTAAATGATTTCCATCATGTATGCATTAACAAAATGGAGACAATATCTCTTGGGAAACAAGGTTTTGATATGTACAGATCATAATATTCTCCAATACTTGTTACCAAAAAAAACATTGACAACTAAACAATAGAAATGGATAGAGAAAATTGCCACTTTTGATATGGAGACACTACATAAAAAGGGAAAATACAACATAGTGGTTGATTCCCTCTCATGAAAAAGATGAAGACAGACAAGTTTTTGCAGTATCAATGGTAATCCCCAAATGATTGGATGAAATCCAAAGCGAGTATGAAAAAAACCCAAAGATCTGTTCCATAATCAATGATTTAAATCAATATCCCAAGTTTGAGTGGAAGAATGCCATCTTATAGTATAAAGGAAGAATTTGTTTAAATCCCAATTCAAGATTTAAATCCAATGTTCTTCAAGAATCCAAAGATTGTGCAGTTGCAGGTCACGTTGGATTTTTCAAAACATACTATAATGCACATAAATCATTCTTTTGTAAGGGAATGAATGTAGATATTTGGAAATATGTAATTGAATGTGACCTTTGTCAAAGGAACAAAAGTSAAAATTTATTAACCCCTGGGTTACTCCACCCRTTACACATTCCTAACCAAAAATGGGAAGAGATTTCAATGGATTTCATTGAAGGATTACCCATATCAAAAGGAAAATATAAAATATTAGTGGTAATAGATAGACTAACTAAGTATGCACACTTTATTGGAGTAAGGAAAACAAATTCCGCAAAATAGAGAACTGAAGTCTTCTGTAAAAATGTTTACAAGCTACATGGGTTTCCCAAAGTCATAGTCATTGATAGAGACRCCAAGTTTAAAGGGAATTTCTGGAGAAAGTTCTGCAAACAAATAGGGACCTCTCTTAATACGAGATCATCTTACCAGCCTCAAACATATGGTCRAACAGAAGTTGTCAATAAGTGCTTAGAAACCTACCTTCGTTGTTTTGTCACCGACAAGAAAAATAAATGGTTTTAATGGTTKCATCTTTTTGAGTGGTGGTATAATTCCACATAGAACACRTCTACCAAAATGACACCATTCCAATCTCTTTATGGATACAAACCCTYGACTTGGAAGTAGTTAGCCATAAGTCAAATAAAAGTTGCATCAGTAAAAGATCATTTAAGTGAAAGTAAAAAAAATGTTCAGTTACTTAGGGAAAACTTAGCAGTTGCAAGGAACCGAATGAAACAACAAGATGACCAACACCGAACAGAAAGAGAGTTCGAAATTAGAGAATGGGTATTTGGGTTGGATTTACCATATAAAAGTTGTATCCACAATGTTTTTCATGTATCATGTCTAAAAAGAGTCTTAGTAGACAATGCTTCATATGTTGGATGAGGAAGGGATAATTGTTTTGGAGCAAGAAGCCATTATTTCCACCAAGGAAAAGAGATTGTGTTGTCAAGTAATCAAGGGGTATCATATTAAATGAAAAAATATTCCGGAAGAAGACGCAATGTGGGAGTCACACTTTCTACATTTACATCCTTCCTCACCATTGCTTTGAGGACAAAACAACTTTTAAGAGAAGAACAATGTTATATATACATAATAATAAATAATAATAATAATAGAACAAAAACAAAAACCAGTAACAAGAAAATAATAATTAGAATTTAACAATAATATATATTAAAGGTCATGACTAAAAGTCACGACTCTCCATAAAGTAACATTGGATATTATAAATATATTCTTCTTCATCGTATTTAATTAAAAGAACTTATCCTTGAAAGGGATAAGCTCCAGACTCGAAGGAATTTGTCCGAGAATCTCTAGTGGAGGCGAGAATCTGGCTGTGGAAAGAGGAAACTCCGATGTACTGGATGGTGCAGAATCGGGGAAGTTCAATTTGGCGTTGGGATTCTCACGTAATAAAGTGAAGGCCATTTTGTAGGAGCCGAGCGATATCTTCGTTGTGGTTTTGGGCATCCAGATTTCGCACCACCAAACTACCCCATTTTCGGCTCCAAATCTTCGCTTTCATTTTAGATATGCCCGGGACAAACTACCTCCAACTTTTCCCTCTTCACACACTAACAATTATGCCCCAGGCGTTACCCTATTTGAACTCTGGCTAAAATATTGCAATTGTAATTATATCTCATCCTCATCACTTCGTATTAAGCAATGGATGTCAGGGCTGCTACTGCCATGGCCAAATCTAGCACGACTTTCCATGGAGTAGCAAATCTGTGCGGTTATTTCCACTTCACACAAAGTTGGGAAGAACAGTTTGTAATTCCCAAATTCAGTACGGGATCAACTTGAGAAGAGCTACTGTTAAAAAAAATGCTAAAATATAATTTGTATTTTATGAATTTGAATATAATAAATAAAACATAAAGTTAAAGAAACATTAATAGGTTTGGATTATCAATTATTTTCTAATAGTAATCCTAAAAATATAAATATCAATACATATAAAAATATATTTATGTAAATATTGTATATACACGGCTTCTATACAAAATTCATTTTCTATATTTCTTTTCACACATATTATAACATTGCAGTGTCATTAAACTTTAAAATATTTCAACAACACAAAGTATTCTTAAATTTTGAAAGAATCATATAAACATTTTTTTTCATMTTTTAAACCAAAACATACATCTCCCYTRTCCYAGAGGAATGAGGCATCTCTATAGGAACTARAGAGAYGGTTCCTAAAGAKATGTTCCAAGGTMTCCTAATCCACCGAACACATCATGCATAAGGAAGGTCCTTCAAATCCTYRTCTGATAAGRRGATCSTAGGTTAAYACCTTTCTCCTTTCCACAAGCCATATGAAGGTAGAGATYTTTKTCSGTGAAGAATATTTCCATATCTTKTCYCATAAGGCCCTTTGTGGMTCCCCCAYYAGGCSTACCACCTCAACATAGRACCTTTARTCTAATATTACCATCACCTTTTACCCMCCATCTCATGATGTTTGGACCTTATCTGACTTATATTTGGTGATCATGTAGCACTTCCACCATGATATTATTTAAGTATCCATCCCACTCTATATGGAATTCCTCTAGCTTCTTCTAGGTCCTGGTGAATAGATTCCTATTTTCAAGATAGGTTTTCAAATAATGACAAACCTTGGTCCATCCCTGTTGCAACATTGAGTTCCTAATATGATTGAGGTGCCCGATATTCCTTAGAATAGGTTGTTGTTCATAGGCATCATCCCAAAATAAATCTAAGATACCATTGTGTACCTCTCAAAAGCTTTATTGTTGAAGTATTCCTCTATTTTTCCAGGCATTACTCTAGATTAAAGATCCTAGGCTATCTCCCTCTTACATGATAAACTCCTCCTGAGGCATGTTTAGCACATATTTATTTTTCCAAAACTTCACCCATAGAGCCTTAGGGTTCTTTAACCGTCTCCACCACAACCTAGTAGCCGATATTTGACCTATAAAGTAGGGTTCTCTTATGCTAATACCACCTAGGGATTTGGGCATGCAGAGTTTTTCCCACGCCACCAGAGCCCATTTATTTTCTTTCACCACCCCTCCCCAAAGAAAGGAGTGTTGAAGATTTTTGATTTTTTTTTATGATGGATTTTGGGGCTACCATGAAAGAGAAAAAATACATCGGAATGGCGATGAGGATTGATTTGATAAACAAAATCTATCTAGGAAGAGAAAGGAAGTGATGCGTCCATCTAGAAGAATTGTCTTCCCATTTGGAAAGAAGATCCTCCCAAGAAACATTGTGAAATGATTTATCGATGAGGGCAGCTCCCAGATACATAGACGAAAGAGAATCTCACTAGAAACCCAAGAGAAGGATGATGTTTATTTGGAACAATGAAGGGGATTTGAAGAAAATAATTTGGTATTTGTCCAATTTAACGAGGGCTCTCAAGGCTCTTTTAAAAACCTCTAAGACCTTCTTGAAAGCGAGATCTTCTCTAATAGTTAGTTGATCCATTAGAAATGTGTCATCCACAAACTGAATATATGAAAGAGGATTAGAGAGAAAGAGTGAAGGGATATTCCTTGGATGGTCCCATTTGCAAGAGCCCGCTTCAAGCTATGCCCCAAACCCTCATCTATAATGATATAAAGAAAAGGAGATAGGAGATCTCCTTGAATTACACCCTGGAGGGGATAAAGGTTTGAGAGGGAGAATCATTAATTATAATAGAGAACAAATCCAAGGAGATCAGGTTTAAGACCCAAAGCACCCAATGTTCACTACAACCAAAATCTTCAAGAACTTTATGAAGAAAGAGAAATTTTATGTGATTCATATGCCTTGGACATATCAAGTTTCATCAACATCCCTAGTTTCCTCAAGAATTTGAGGGAATGGAAGGTATCATGAGAAACAACAATTCTATCTTGGATTTGATGTCCTTTGACAAACCCCCCCTGTTCTTGAGAGATTTGCAGAGAAATATAGGTTTTAATCTATTTCCTATCTATTTGGTTATGATTTTATAAATGAAATTACATAGAGATATGGGGTGAAACTTATCTACAGTGTTGGCCTCCCTAGATTTGGGAATCAAGGATAAGAAAGTGGCATTGAAGGATTGAAGAATAGATCTTGAAGAGTGGGACTCTTCAACCACTTCCCATATGTCCCTCCCTAAGGTTTTCCAACTTTGTGTTTTTTTCTCCATCTCTTGTCCACCTAATCTTGGATTTTTTTATCCACAATGTCTGTAACAGGCCGAGCAACGTCACTACAAGATGTCTCTCTTCACTCTGATACCAATTTTTAATGTCCCCAGCCACTCATACATGTTGATCAACACCACAGAGGAACACACACACACACACACACACACACAACATGCATTTCTAATGAATTTAAAACAAATAACAAAGAATTACTACTACCATACAGACTCCTGTGGAATTGACAGTAATTTATACATGCCACAGAACACATGATAACATTGCAAGAATCACAGACATGCACAACATACATAGTTAAGAATAATAATGATACTTATCTTTTAACTGGAGAAAAGTCACCAACTGTGTGCATACCTTCCATGAACCTCACTGCCTTAGATCACGATGCTCATCACGCTCAGCAGTGGGTCACCCCCGAGCTGGGACTAAGCTCCACCCAGGGCAAGGGAATCCTAGACTAGGTTGAGGTTACAGGAGACTGCACAATGCAACTGGAAGGATTCTCTCCAAGATCCTTCTTACACCCACTAATCACGAACTCTCATTCCCCACATGCNTAGATTAAAGATCCTAGGCTATCTCCCTCTTACATGATAAACTCCTCCTGAGGCATGTTTAGCACATATTTATTTTTCCAAAACTTCACCCATAGAGCCTTAGGGTTCTTTAACCATCTCCACCACAACCTAGTAGCCGATATTTGACCTATAAAGTAGGGTTCTCTTATGCTAATACCACCTAGGGATTTGGGCATGCAGAGTTTTTCCCATGCCACCAGAGCCCATTTATTTTCTTTCACCACCCCTCCCCAAAGAAAGGAGTGTTGAAGATTTTGATTTTTTTTTATGATGGATTTTGGGGCTACCATGAAAGAGAAAAAATACATCGGAATGGCGATGAGGATTGATTTGATCAACAAAATCCATCTAGGAAGAGAAGGGAAGTGATGCGTCCATCTAGAAGAATTGTCTTCCCATTTGGAAAGAAGATCCTCCCAAGAAACATTGTGAAATGATTTATCGATGAGGGCATCTCCCAGATACATAGATGAAAGAGAATCTCACTAGAAACCCAAGAGAAGGATGATGTTTATTTGGAACAATGAAGGGGATTTGAAGAAAATAATTTGGTATTTGTCCAATTTAACGAGGGCTCTCAAGGCTCTTTTAAAAACCTCTAAGACCTTCTTGAAAGCGAGATCTTCTCTAATAGTTAGTTGATCCATTAGAAATGTGTCATCCACAAACTGAATATATGAAAGAGGATTAGAGAGARAGAGTGAAGGGATATTCCTTGGATGGTCCCATTTGCAAGAGCCCGCTTCAAGCTATGCCCCAAACCCTCATCTATAATGATATAAAGAAAAGGAGATAGGAGATCTCCTTGAATTACACCCTGGAGGGGATAAAGGTTTGAGAGGGAGAATCATTAATTATAATAGAGAACAAATCCAAGGAGATCAGGTTTAAGACCCAAAGCACCCAATGTTCACTACAACCAAAATCTTCAAGAACTTTATGAAGAAAGAGAAATTTTATGTGATTCATATGCCTTGGACATATCAAGTTTCATCAACATCCCTAGTTTCCTCAAGAATTTGAGGGAATGGAAGGTATCATGAGAAACAACAATTCTATCTTGGATTTGATGTCCTTTGACAAACCCCCCCTGTTCTTGAGAGATTTGCAGAGAAATATAGGTTTTAATCTATTTCCTATCTATTTGGTTATGATTTTATAAATGAAATTACATAGAGATATGGGGTGAAACTTATCTACAGTGTTGGCCTCCCTAGATTTGGGAATCAAGGATAAGAAAGTGGCATTGAAGGATTGAAGAATAGATCTTGAAGAGTGGGACTCTTCAACCACTTCCCATATGTCCCTCCCTAAGGTTTTCCAACTTTGTGTTTTTTTCTCCATCTCTTGTCCACCTAATCTTGGATTTTTTTATCCACAATGTCTGTAACAGGCCGAGCAACGTCACTACAAGATGTCTCTCTTCACTCTGATACCAATTTTTAATGTCCCCAGCCACTCATACATGTTGATCAACACCACAGAGGAACACACACACACACACACACACACACAACATGCATTTCTAATGAATTTAAAACAAATAACAAAGAATTACTACTACCATACAGACTCCTGTGGAATTGACAGTAATTTATACATGCCACAGAACACATGATAACATTGCAAGAATCACAGACATGCACAACATACATAGTTAAGAATAATAATGATACTTATCTTTTAACTGGAGAAAAGTCACCAACTGTGTGCATACCTTCCATGAACCTCACTGCCTTAGATCACGATGCTCATCACGCTCAGCAGTGGGTCACCCCCGAGCTGGGACTAAGCTCCACCCAGGGCAAGGGAATCCTAGACTAGGTTGAGGTTACAGGAGACTGCACAATGCAACTGGAAGGATTCTCTCCAAGATCCTTCTTACACCCACTAATCACGAACTCTCATTCCCCACATGC
>JZKD02S1868022.1:26888-45420 GCA_000966675.3 Picea glauca
TGAATTGTAATGGTTGCAAAAACGAAACACATGTCCATTAGCACAATGCGACAATGATTTGTCATGATACCGCAAGGGGTGTAGGCAGCTTTTGAGAGTAATCAAAAAAAAAAAATTGGGTTGGCTGCCAACAAACCCTAAATAGAAAGAGGAATCCTATTGAGGTGGAAGTGAGAGGATAACCTCAAGTTACGCCAATTTGCCTTCCTTTTACCTTTCCTTCTATCAAAGTAAAAATTGTGCGATAACACCCCCTTTACTCGAATTGAGCAGGGTTCATATATGATTCACATCACAGTTTTATAGCAAGAAAGAGTTGAGAACAACCAAGGATCTATGATCCTCAGGTTTTTCTTTATTTTGTTTCAACAATCCGACCATGATAGGTGAGTTGGTTATTCTTGTGCTTCAACGCCCTTATCAACTGGAAAGAATCTATTGAATCGATTGCCTCAATTGTCTTGGACCAGTGGCCTCCAACTGTATGTTTGTCCTTTTCCCCAAACTCATTTTCTGCCAATTGTCTCAAAATAGAGTTCTAATTGTCCATTTGTACTTTACAAGATGATGCACTTACCATTGAAGATGTAGAAAATACCTCATCCTAACTATCATAAATGGTAGGACTAGGATGAGGGTCAATGGTGTAACTACGCATGGAGGAATGTTCTAGTAGTGGTGACAGTGGGTGTTGCAATAGTGGCACTAACTAGTGTTGCAACAATGGTTTGGTGAGTGTTGAAACAATTTGAAATCTGTTGCAACAACTGGAAATTGTGTTGTAGCAACTAGAAAACATCTTTCATCAACTAGAAAATGTGTTATAGCAATGATCCAATAAAGTTTATAGTTTTGCAACAATGGCCTGAGGGGTGTTGCAACAACGTTCTAGTGTTGCGACAACCCTTCTTGTAGTACTGTGACATTTTTCCTGGAACAATTTTTTAACACTCTTTTGCTAGTGAGCATAAAAGGTCAACTTTCCTTTAATTACACTAGAAAAACCAATTAAAGTTACATAAGTTGTGAGGAAACGTACTTGAGGAAAAATATATCGTTATTCTCAAAATTAGGCTAGAAGGATGGGAAAAAGTGGCACAAAATGGAAAAGTGAAGGTATGAAAAGGATGGTGTTTCAAATGCCCATCGTCTTCCCCCAACCAAAGTTGTTTCATGTCCTCATGCAACTAGGATGATAAGTATGAATCTACATGGGAGGCATTGTAATGAAGCTTGTCAATGTTGAAGTCTGAATGTCCTTTGTCAAATGTTAAATAGTACCCTCCATTTTTTTGAAATTATTTACTAGTAACCTTATTCCTTCTTTTAACATAGATCATAATCTTGCTGGTATTTGGGTGAAGGAAAACAAATCATAGGGCGATGAAATCTGATCCCTACCCATTTATTTCTACATGTCTTCATACAATGAACTATCTTCTTTCTCTTTTCAATGCCACTATAAAATTGTGATAATTGAAGGCATGGCTATGCCTTATATCCATTATGGATTGTTCTCATATCTGTCTACTTCCCTATAGGGTGTATTGCATCAAATAAACCATGCACTAGATGAAATCACATATGGCTTCTTCTTAGCTATTAGTCATGAAGGATGCATGTGTCTGAAAATTAACTCATGCA
The DNA here is from genome assembly GCA_000966675.3 of Picea glauca. Lineage (NCBI taxonomy): Eukaryota > Viridiplantae > Streptophyta > Pinopsida > Pinales > Pinaceae > Picea > Picea glauca. Next base: position 28,533 of record JZKD02S1868022.1, read on the forward strand.
TAGTGTGAGATAAGAATAGTCTTGGGCTCAAGGAATTCTCTTCTTATCCATAGGCTGCAATTCTCATTCCGTTAGGAAACAAACAGGTCATTCTTTCATTGGGTGTGGTTGCTCACAAATGATGTAAAGGCCCTTAGCTATATGTCTCCAAAAACAGGATTTGGATTCCATTTTGGGTAATAATTCAAGAGAAGGTTATGATGGTAGAGTTCACACAACAAATCCTTATCTTCTTTGTTGATATCATAGTATACCTTCAAGAAGGTTTATACAGTGGTCACTTTGTAGGGCCTGCGTTTTTCTACTACTTTAAATTTGAACAAGAAGTTCCTCTCATTTAGGAATATTGAATATATAGGAGAGGATTCTCTATAGTTGAGAGTAGATCCCAAAAGGGAACTGATCTGCTATTTGTCTTCCCTGAGGAGTCTTATTTGGGCTTGTAGCTTGCAAGCCTTATCTACATAATTTTTCCATCATTCCCATTTACATCAATGGATTTCCAATTTCTCATCCCATCTTTGCCTTAATTTATAAATGGCTCATCGACACTCTTAAAGAGGAACTATTCCTTTTTCATAAGCTTTAGTCATACTTTTCCATTTGGTCAGGTTTTCCCTCAGCTAGAAATCATCCTTAATATATGTTTGGACTCCAATAGCATTCATATAAGGTCCCTCTTTCTGGGTTTCCTCATCTACCCACTTAGGGGGTATTACCTCCTCTCTTTGATCTCCTCAATCCTTAGTCAAGGTCCCCTCTATTTGAGTTTCCTCATCTATCTACTCAGGAGAAATTAATTCCTTGGTCTGGTCTCCTCATTCTTTAGTCAATTTCCCCTTAGTTTGGGTTTCAACATCCACTCTTTCAGACAATACCAATATTATTCCAACATTTTCTACCTCCAAGGCATGTTTAGCAGATCGTTCTTCAAGTTCATTACAGACCTATTGGCTGACATCAACCACCTGGGCAAGGCAATAAAGGCTTGTTTGGCCCCCTTTTAATTTATCCCTTAATATTTTCACCTTCTTTTGTAGTTTTTGATTCACTCTTCTTAAATTAATGTTTTGTTGCATAAATACACAGTGCAATGGCCTTAAGATGTTACCTGAAATGCATTGTTTCTTGTTTTGCTTGAGAATTATTTTCTTGGAGGGCATAGTACAACCCTTTCTTACCTTCAATGTTGCAACATGTTCTCCCTTCATATCCTCTACCATATCCCGTGTTGCAATAGTCTTCTCCCTCACCTATTGGTTCTTGTATTGCAACAAGATTTTCCTTTTCACCCACTGATTCTTATGTTGCAACAAGATATTTATTTTCACCTATTGGTTCTTTTGTTGCAGAAGGGTTTTCATTTGTCTGTGTAGGAATATTTTCCTTATCCACTTCTCCTGTTGTTTATTTTGTTGTAGCAGGGTCTTCCTCTTCTATCCCTTCCTCTAGTGGGTCCACTTCTCCTGTTGGTTCTTGTGTGACAACATGAATTTCTTTTGTCTATTCCCCTCCTCCTACTAGTTCTTGTGTTATATCAGGTGCCTCTTCTATCCACTCCCCTCCTTTTGTTGGCTCTTGTGTTACAACAAGGACTTTTTTTGTGGATGAGGACCATGTCTTTTTCTTCTTTGAAATTTTTATCTCATGTAATGTTTTAGCTTTTATTTTTCTCATGGGTCAGACCTTTCCTTTTGAGGGTGTGATCTCATCAAGGCCATAGGAGGTTTCTTCTCTACCTCCCCTGAAGGTTGTCTTCGACCTGTTGTTTCAGTATCTTGTGTTACAACAAGTGTTTCATTTATTACTCCTTCAATTTTTTCAACTGGTGGTGGAAGACTCGTGAGGTCCCCCCATGCACGACATACTCATTATAGTGCATTCATTACAAGGAACTTAATAAGTTTGTGGTGAGAGAGGAAATAACATGGCCACTTTTCCCTCTGAACACTGTGATCCATTTGTTCCAAGACTTTCCAAATAAATAAGGGTACATTGACTAACCTTTGGTGTCAAAGGTGGTTCAATAGCTTTGGGTGATACCAAAAGATGATTTTGTGGCATCCTTTGCAGGTGAAGTACTTTTGGATATGTTATGAAACCTTTTCCCAAAGAGAAGATAGGAAGTTCCTGTCAAACCCATTCCCTTTCTTTGCTAATTATTCCCCTAGTTCCAAGAATTCATATTTTACAACGGGTAATGCCATTTTTTTGGGAAAAACATCATTCTCCCTCCCATGACATCCCTATTACCACAAATATAGATTCTCCATCCACCATTATCGGTAACCTATGGTCCCGAGTTCTAGTTTCCAGCAGACTGAGCAAAAACTTCAGAGAAAATTCCTCATTGAACCCATGCAATATTTCAATGTAAATCGTCCATCTCGTAGCCTGGAAGACTCTCCATACCTCATTGTCATATTTTAGCAGGCTTGCATCTGGATCATGACATATAATGGAGCCACCAATGGTTTTCATAGCATAATTTGATCACATAATGGTAGCTTCAATGACTTGGTCATATAGGAGGTCTTGCAGTGCTCTGGTCAGGGAGGAATAATGGAAAATCCAAGTTCACCACCTTTTGAAAGTAATAAGTCGACAAAGGTGATAGGGAATTAAAACATAATGTTTTCAAATCGACATGGCATAGGTGAGGTCGTTAATTCGTACAATCCTTTATGTCATGGGATTGGTGGGAAGATAGGTCAGATGCATGGGTAATGGGTGGTAATAAATGGAAATTATTACTATTTAAGGAAAGTAAGTGGTTGCATGTGGTAAGGGGGTAAGAAAAATAACATAAACTTTATTTCAATTAAGTGGTATGAAACGTGTACACGGGGAGAGCATAACCTTAATGCTTACTTCATGTGTTGATTTGACTTGTTCATCTATGCTTGGTCGGCTTGATGTCAAGAAATATTATGCTAGTTGTTTGGTCATGTCAATTCGAAGTGCATAAGCAACTTGGTTTTGTAGTGTTGTGACTTTTGGATGGTATATTTCCACTTCGAAAGGTGTTGCCACATCGTGAAGGTTTTCATCATTAGATGATTTTGTGGCAATAGAGTTCTCGTTTCGGTGTTGGCTAAGTATCACAATATGTTGTGGCATCAGAGGAGTTGTGACATTACAAGGTGTTGCAGCAATGGAACTCTCGTTTCAGTGATGGATAGGTGTTGCAACATCTGGTGGTGCTGCAACAAAAAAATCCTCATTTCAGTGTTAGCCAGGTGTTGCAACGACAAAATCCTCATCTCATTGCTATCCAGATGTTGCAACAACATGTATTTTTTATTTTTCATTGGTTGTGTGTTGTAGCATCATGAGGTGTTGCAACAATAGGGTCATGGGGTGCTACAGCAGCAGGAATGCAAGGTGTTGCAACAACATGCTTATGTGTTCTAAATAGATGCAACTCAAGAAAATAATGGAAATATCATGCAACTCAAAAGGATTAAAGAAACAATGCAATTTCATGAACAATGGGGGCTTGACATGACCATCATAGAAATCCTGGAAGTGCCCCATTGTTCAAGAATTTAATACAAGAATAAAAAAATAAAAAAAAAAATCGTGGTAATGTCTTTCATTAAATGGTTTTCAGACATTCCCTGCTTAATTTCACCCTAAAAGATTTTTCATGATTAGGACATTATTGTAAATTCGATTTTTTGGCGGTGGGGATCCACCCATGTCAAAAATATCCAGGTTATTATTTCCCTAGCCATTATTGATACCTCTCAAAAAGGCCTCTCAGGATATTAGTTTATTGTACAATCCGAGTTTGTTCCCATTGGCCATTAATAGAGTTTTGTATTCATCGATGGTTCACAGTTTTACTACCCCATTATCGTATACACAATCAATCTCATAAGGGACCAACCATCAAGTGTGGAATTTCCCTTTGAAGCATTTGAATATTGAGTCAAATAGCAAGGCCCAATCTCCAACTAAGAAATATTTGTTCTTTATGAAATTATCATGCCAATTAACTCTTTGTTTTTGAATGACAGACGTATTATGCAAAGTATCTAGGAGAATTTCATCTAGTTCACTAAGTTGATGAAGGCATTGGTGTGTGCTTCGGACAAATCCATGCCTAGTTGAAGTGCAGTCCTCAAAGTTTTCGCTTCAATCTGTATGGGAAAAATAGCTCTCTTCCCATACACAAGCTCATACGGAGTGCATCACATGGTGTTTCTCCAGGTGGACCTGTATTCCCATAATGCGTCTAGAAGTTTATCTACCCAATCCTTGAGATGAATTTGAACAATCTTTGTCAATATGCTATCAAGTATTTTTATTCGTCCCTTCCACCTGCCCATTATATTGTGGATGATATGGCATGGTTGTCCTGTTCTTAATCTGGTAGAGATCTGTAATGGCTATAATATGCTTGGAGGTAAATTGAGCTCTCCCATCTGTAACAATCTCCTTGGGTATCCTGTACATGATAAATATTTCTCTATGGAGAATTTTTTCCATAGCTTGCTTTGTTTCCACCAGGAGGGAACTTGCTTCCATCCACTTTGTAATGTAGTATGTGAAAACAATGACGTAGTATTTTTGTCAAGATGGAGGATTAATAGGTCCTATGGAATCGAGGGCTCATTTTGTAAAAGGCTCTACTATATGTTGTGTCTGTAGAGGAATTTTGTCTTACTGAACTAGGCATCCCATCCTTTGGCAATTGTCACACCTTTTTATATACTCCTTGTCATCGCGAAAGAAAGTTGGCTAGTAGTATCCAAAGTGAAGTACTTTATATGATGTTATTTCATCCGTGAAGTTTCCTCTACAAGGCCCATCATGACATGCCTTTAGGATGTCATAAATTTATTCTTCCCTTACATAGCACTACATGATGAAATCCAATCCTGTGTAGAAAAGGCATCCTTTAATCCAGGAATACCTGCATCTTTTCTTGATGACCCTTTGTTGTTATTTTGGTGATAGGTGTGAAGAAAATTTTCCTACGGGAAATTAATTAGCAACATATGTAAACCACGGTGAGTTAGTGTTATCGTATGTCATGAAATCATCCATATATATTTCTATGCATTCATGAATGATATTGGAAAATATACTAGGAAATACCCTCTGAAAGGTAGCTAGAGAATTGCAAAGTCCAAATGGAAACACCCTATATAAAAATGTTCCCCATGGGAAAGTGAACGTGGTCTTCTCTTGAATGTTCCCCACGGTGCAATTTGAATTTGTTTGTAGCTGCTAAACCCATCGAGGAAAGATAAGTACTTCTTCCCGGCCAATGTGTCCAACACTTGGTCGATAAAGGGTAGGGGAAAATGATCCTTGTGTGTGGATTTGTTTAAATCCCTATAGTCGATGCAGATCCTCCATTTACCATTATTTTTGGGAACTATAATGATATGGGAGAACAAGTGGTTTTTGGAGAAAGGATAGATGAAATTTACGGAGAGTAGTTTATGTAGTTCTTCCTTAACTATATCCTTCAATGTTGGTTTCATCATCTATTGTGGTTCGTGAATGGTTATGGATTGTTCTTTGATGTATATATGATGTGTACACAAGTCTAGGTGGATTCCCTTCATATCTATATAGTCACAGGTGAAATATCTGTTGTTCTTTCTTAGGAACTCAATGAGTTGTTTCTTTTGTGGCTCAGAAATCCCTCGGTTAATGTTTAGAAATTTTCCTGGGCTAATCTCTACAGGTTCGGTAAGATACTTAAGGATTTCAAAAATGGGTGTCTATTGTGGTATTGGTGGTGCATTAGCCATGGAGATCTTTTCTTGAGCATATATGCTCAGGATCTGATTAAAGTTATGTCAAGAAGATGATGAGGCATAAGCTATGAAATCAATGATCTCGTCATCTACCATATTTTCTCTAACAACAAGGTATTGGTCTACTAAAAGTACTTGTTGGGAAACCTCCTCATCCTTATCCTCGTCCTCCATGTCATCCACCCAAATGGGTGCTTCTGGATCGATACTAGGCTTGGTTAAGGGGTACAGGGAGATTGTTTTTGTTGATCTTCCATGAGCAATTGTCATGCTCCCAAATCTACATCCTATATAGGCAACAATAGTTTCCAGCCATGGCCATCCCATAATTATCGGGTAGCCATCCAAGGAAACCTTAGGTTGTAGGAACATAAAATAAGTAGGGTACTCCCAAGATTCCACTAATATTACTACATCTTCTACGATTCCATTTGGTTTTACAATGGATCGGTCTGCCAACTGTAATACCATTGGGGTTTTCTAAGGTCCTTCAACCCTATGGTTATCATGGTTTCTCAAGTCACGACGTTAATGGCAGCCCCAGGTCAATTAAGGTATTATGGATGATGGTCTCGTTGATCTGAAAATTGAATATGGGAGTGCCAGGGACTGAATATTTGGTAGTGGAAACTCTTTTGAGCATTAAGTATGTCAATTTTCCTATCACATGCACCATTTAGGAATCTTCCTTTTTCTACTCGATATTTGTAGGAATGTCTCCCTAACAACTTTTGAGTATATTGGGACATATTTTATAGCTTGGAAGAGAGGTACTTGGATGCACACATTATTGAGTTCCCCCGAGAAGTCAAATTCCATATGAGTAGTGGGTTTGTTGATATTTAGTTTTTTTGGAAAAGGTGGGTTTTACACCTCCTTCTCATTTTGATATGAGTTCAAAGTAGGGGGTTGTTTGGTTGAAGGATTTTGAAGCGGATATTCTTCCTCAAAGTATTCTATAGTTATTGGTGAGGCTCATTTATTTATGGTTTTCCCAGATCTTAAGTGTATATGTTGACATTCCATGGGAGAGATAGAGTAAGCTGGGTAAAATGGAAATCCAACAACATATGATTCTTGTGTTGTTTTGTTATTAGGATTATGATAGGTTGTGTAGGGAGTTGCAGTTGAGGAGGATATTGGTTAGGTTGTTGGAGTTGTGGTGGAGGATGGGGGGCTATAATTTGTTGTGGTAGTGATGTTGAGGCCCCCCAAAAGGTGGGTTTCTCCACCCCTACACCCAATGATTGTTTTTGGGTGATAGAGACATCCATTGTGAGTTGGTGGGATTATATGGGTACCACTGTTGGGAAGGATATTGCATGGATGCATTAGTCCAATAAGAATTGAAATAATGAGATTGGTCTCGAGACATACCTTGGGTCGGGGCTTCCATGGTCATTTTTTTTATAAGACATAATTGATCGGCCTCCCCACTTGTTTCTTGATAGATTTATTTTAAACTAGATAAGGAGGGGCACTTGCTAGTGGATTTTATTCTTCACAAAATCCATATAATTCATTTTTTTCTAATGAAAACTCCTTCAATGGATGACTTTTCCTGCATTTCAAGCAAAAAATGGCTAAGGATGCTTCTGCCTTCTCTCGTTTCTTTTTCAATTGTAGAGTATCTAACTGGGAGCTTAAGGAACTAAGTATATATGTTTTTAAATCCTCAAGCATATTCCCAATATCGGCTCGATTTATTCCCCTACAAGATGTCTTATTAATCCTTGTCAATGTGTCCCTTGGACATTTTCATTTCATTTCATTTTTGAGTACCTTTGACACAATTTGTAGATAAATTTGTAAGGTTTCTAGTATATATCACCATTTCTCATCAGGTTCAATATATCAATACTATCGTCTCTAAACCCTCTTAGAAACAAGATTCCTTTGGTTTCTGGGTCTAATTGGCTTTGTCTTGATTGTTGTGAATTGTAATTGAAGCACTCCATGAAGTATTCCATGCTCTCATCCTCCTTCTGAATCAATATGAACATTTCTTCTCGATGATCCTTTTCCATCCAGTCTTCTCAATATTTTTCAAGGAACACCTTTCTCATTTATGCCCATGTAGTGATGTGGTTCTCATTAAGTCCCATGAACCATTGAAGGGAAACATTATTAAGGGTGGTCAGAAAGAAATTCAACTTATAAACATCAAAAATGTAATTGTAACTTATAGAGAGGAAGTCAAATTCAAGCAAAAATGTGTCTAGATTTTCGGTAACCAAACCATGAAAGTTTGGCAAAGAAAAGTGCATAATATTCTTCATTCGAGTCACCCCTTGTGCATTTCTGATTGGAAATTCGAAGTTGACAAATTCTTTCTTCACTTATTGGTTTGTTTCTTCAACCATTTTTCTTATAAACTATAGGAAATTGTCCTCTTGCTACTCTGGGAACTCTGTAGGAATGATTAGGTCATTAGGTTCTTCAAATTCATGGCTCAGTTGTTCATCCATTGGAGAGTCCTCGGGAAATAATATTTCTACTTGTATTGAAGATGTAGCTTGGGTTGGATGTGTTGATTCTACAGAGGGAGGTTTAGTCTTTCTTTTATCCAAAGAACTGGTTGTTGGCATTAGGTAACTAGGTTGGTTGGATCCCTCTCATCCTTTAGTTTATGTCCCTGCAATGTTAGTTTGTGGGGGATTTTTTGCATAACTATTAAATCGACCTTTTGAGTCTCTACTTATTTTCATGATATTTTTAAAAACATCATATCTTAACTAAAACTAACACACATGTTGAAAACAAGCACACTGACTTCAAAAATTGGTTTTAAAGTAGGCACCAAATAAAATCACAAATACAAGCACATCCTTCTAAATAAATATGCTTCTAGATACATGAAAGAAAGAAGTTGCATTGTTGACAATTCCCCGAAAATGACGCCAAAAATGATGGGATTTTTAATTACCTTTCTAATTTCTTATAAGGACTATCCATTTAATTAATTTGAGATTCATATGGAACTTGCGAACTATCATGCACTATATATGCACTATCATTCAAACATTTTTCTAGCTATGAATTTTTAGCAAGAGTAAATGATCAGATGAAGGTTCAAGGTATATTTGACAAAGTCACTAGTTCTAAGGACAAAAAACTAGCAAAATATTTAACAATCTAAACTATATCAGTTGAGTCTAGAAGCACTTAGTGTTGTAACCCCCAACTGAGTGGAAAACTGCAAGAAGTAAAAGCAAGCTAATATAATTCAACCATCTTGGAAGCACTTGGTGTTTTAACCCCGATTGAATGTAATTGAAATGAAAAATAATATAATCCAGTTGGCTCAGAAGCACTCAGTGTTGTAAGCCCAGTCTAAATGTAATTTAAATGGTAGGAATCTAATCTGATTGCAGAAAACACACTCAGTCAATTACTAATTATAAATGGTGACTGTACCAGTGAATACTTTCCTCCTTTCAATTCTACAAATAATATTGAAAGAGTTGTGCATAAATTTATCCTGAAATGTTGTTGAGTGTTTGGATTACACAAGATTAGACCATGAAATGAACAATACAAACAAAATGATAAGTAACTGAAACAAAGTAATTTTGTTAATGTTACAACAAAATGTAAATAGTAACCAAGAACATAAAAACATATGGAAATCAAACTCTACATAAATCAAACCTATGATATAGTACAATGGTACAACAATACCTAACTAAGGAGGGGACCCTACCTCCCTAAATGAGCCACTTGTGGAATCCTTATATCACACGCTGAAATTCAAATACTCATTAACATATCAGAAATGCAGAAGAACTAAAACATTGATTTTATTATCGGAGAGCAAAGTTCAGGTTATAATGATAATTCCCCTCTTTACTCAAATTGAGCAGGGTTCTTATAAAATTCACATCACACTTTTCTTAGCAAGAAATAAGTTGAGGACAACCATGAGGATCTACGATCCTTGGGATTTTCTCTATTTCATTTCAATAGTCACCTCAATTGTCTTTGATCAATGACCTCTAGTTGTATGTTTTTCCATTTTCCCCAAACTCGTCTACCGCCAACTGTCTCAAAATAGTGGTCTAATTATCCATTTGTACTTTCAAGATGATATGCTTACCATTGAAGATGTGATAGACACCTCATCAAAGATATCAAAGTTTGTTCATCCCTGACATGGGTCAATCTTGTAACTGCTCATGGCAGCGATGTCCCAGCAGTGGTGACAACAGGTGTTGCAACAACGACACTAAATGGTGTTGTAGAAACAATATAATAGGTGTTGCATCAACTGAAAATGTGTTGCAACAATTGGAAATGTGTTGCAAAAACTAGAAACCATGTTGCAACAATTGGAAAATTTGTTGCAACAACTAGAAAATGTGTTGCAACAACAACATGATAAAGCTGATGGTGTCACAACAATGGCCCGAGGGGTGTTGAAACAAAGTTCTGGTGTTGTAACAACCCTTTTTGTAGTACATGTTGTTAGCTCTCTGTAAACTTCATTCATCTAAGGAAACAAATGACATAGGCAACCTACAAACCAACTTTGAGGTCGAAAACTAGGCTTTCCGACCTGGAGAGGGCTCTCTCTGGAGACTTTGTCTCTATACAGGGTATGGATTTAAAATACCAGCTATATTTAACACCTTTAAACAATATTTTCTGGTTCTATTGGCGAAAGAAAGCAAGACCTTGGGCTATAGGGTCGATTTAAGAAAACGATAGAAACAAATGACTTAGTGACTGAACTTGAGAGGATAAAGGATAAATAAGCAACAATCTTTCAGTTAAAAATCATTGTGCGTGGCGGAGAAAAGCACATGAAGAAACTTAGAGCACCGCTGGGGATGAATTCAGAGTTCGCTTAGAAGAAACACAGTTGTCTAAATGGCGCAAATATAGAGCATCGTGCAGTGAATTCTAGATTCGAAATTGTTAACTCCCAAAATGAAACCATTCTTTCAGTTGAATTTTGTAGTGGATATCATGGCTATTGGTAGCGTCCTCAAGTTACTTTTGAGTTTTTATAGCTGAGAAAAATTTTAGATTTTGGTTTGACTTAGAAATAATTTGGATTGTAAAGTCTTCTTTTTCAAAATTTTCATTTTTTACTTTCCACAGCTAACGTGTTTTCAAAGATTCATTGTGCACTGTGGAAAGTGCCCACTTTCAAAATCTAAGGAGCTCTTTTCATCAGTTGACGCACTGTTGAAAGTGTCAAATCTTAAAAGGTTTGACAATCAGTCGCGGGTGGTGCGCTGTGGAAAGTACATGCTTTCCACAGCTAAGAAGCGGTTTCAATTGATATGGCGCGCTGTTGAAAGTAATTACTTTCCGCAGCTAAGGAGTATCTTCTACAAAGCGGTGCGCTGTGGAAAGTGCATACTTTCCGCAGCTAACAGGGGCTTTCAAAGGGGTCGTGCGCTGGTGAAAGTGGCAACCGAGCATTTGGCAGAGGCGTTTTCCACGGGCCGTTGCTGCACGATGCGGGAATCATTTGCGTGATATCCACGTATGACATAAATGATGATGTGATCACCCCCACGTCAGAGTAAATCCAAGGCATGCGCCGATAGGAGTGGGAAATCATAGAAACTCAATCATGCATGTCAGGATATGACTGTAATTTGAATTCATTCTAGAACCCACGCTCAACGCTCATCACATCCGGAATGGCAAGTTCATGTTCGGCGACGCAGGTATAGAGGAGGTACCGCCGGCCTGACACCATCAAATCAAACAGAGGTTTCATATCAAAAATCATTTCCAAAACACTGTTGAAGTTTTCATTTGATTCAAAACAAAGCCGAAGCCTGAACTGCTTTCAATAGCGTAGAACCTCGGCTCGACTGACAGTTACAGGGGTTACGATTGTCAAGTTTTTAAAGTTGCACAATGGTAAGAAAACGCAGTGGCGCTCTACTCAAGCGAGAACTGGATAACTTATCCTTTCTCCAATCACACGTCGAGGTCCAGAGGTATTTCGCAGATGCAGGGTGTATGGAATTCGTAGAAAAGTTACAGGTTGGGTGCCACCAGGCCACAGCTGAAGCCTTTGCCACAACTTTCGATGGCAATAAAGCTCAAGTCGGGTCCATGGAAATCAAAGTAAATGAGGCAGTCATCGTCGCAGCTATAGGATTGCCAAGAACTGGTCAGAGCTGGTTTAAAACCACAGCTCCTAAAAACTTGGATTTCAGGGTCTATTTGAAAGATGGGTACAGACACAAAGCTTGGAGAAAAGGTATTCTTGTTTCATATCTGGATGAAGAGTGGCAAGAATTATTCAAAGGCATACAATTATACATTACATCAGAGGGAAGATATGACAAATTGATGATATATCACTTTAAGCTATTGGATCACTTCACAGGTAAGACCCCCATCAATTTGCCTTATTTTTTGTATCACAGTTTGACTAAAGTATGCAAGAGGATTAGAGCTCAACCCTTGAGTGTGAAAACTACTCTATGTCACCTTGGCCTCATAAAATTGATTATCCTGCAAGAATTGAAACAACAGGAGAGGAGCTGGGAACACTTCCTGTTCTGGGAAGGTTTTGAAACTCAAAATCAAAATGCAAATGAACAGATGGCAGGTTCAAAGAAGCAATTGTCTCCTCAGAGCAGCTCAAGGAGAAGAAGGGCCTTGCCAGGACCTTCAGAGGACAGAATTTCTGGAATGAAGCCTCATAGGTTGAAGAGAAAGTTGAACTTCGAGCAGACTACAGAGCAGACTCCACAGCAGACTTCAGGACATCCTACACAGCAGAGTACAGGGAAGAACATCCTTAATTTTCCATATTCAGATTCAGAATCTGAGCAGTAAGAACAATGCCTTTTCATCAAGAGTTCTGAGCAATTAGCTGAATGTGCACAGAACTATGAAAATTTCAATCAAACAAAGAAAGGAGAATCATCAAAAAACCCTAGATCAAATAAATCCCAGAAAATCAAACATCTCAAGGAGGTAATTGCCCAGCAAGAGGTCTTGGAGTGGGTGATAAAGGATAGATATAAAAAGTTATCTGATAACTTTGCCAAGATAAATGCAGCATTTGAAAGATTGGCCAAGGAGAGTGTCAGAGAGAAGAAGAAGAAGACTAAACTCATCAAAAACTACAACAGCCTGTGGTGTCTTACTAAGCGCCTCAAAAGGCAGATCAGGAAGTTGAAGCAAAAATCGAAACAGAAATCTCATCTAGACCTGAAGGTTCTTGCTCAAGTGGTCGTCAATATGCAAGGTGAGAAGTTAGATGCCCACTGATTTTGGTTTGAAATCAATTTTGAAGGAGAAGACTCTTTTTGTGCACTATCGGGACTTTCAACAGCGCCAGGTTACTATTTCATTACCCGTTAGCTGTGGAAAGCGATAGCTTTCAACAGCTAACCCGTGAAAAATTCAAACGGTTGCCCTGTTGAAAGCTGGGCAAGCAAGTTTTGAGGCCGAAAACACAACAGTTTATTTCAAACATGTTTTGAAGATATGCCAGTATATCAGTGGACTAGGAGATCGAATGCTAGAAGTTCAACATCAGAGATTCGAGGGATTTTGGTTACACATTCAAAACCATTTCCTAAAAACTTGGCCATGAATACTAGAAAATTGAACAGTCATATACAGGTGTCATGTTACTTCACCACATTGCAGATGGTGAAAGATGGAGGAGGCAAATGGCGATTTTGGAGACTGAAGACAGTTCGACCACTCAGTTTAGTTGTTGAAGACTTTAATTTCAAAGTTGTTTAAATCGAATAGAACTGTTTTTATTTAATAATAGATCCATGTTTTTAGGATCTGTGTAACTGTTTGTAAGGGCTATAAATGCCTGTTTTGATATCAAACAAGGGTTCGATTTTGGATAGAGTAATATGCTATTGTACTCAGACTTTTTAACGTTAATACAGATCACAGGTTCCTTTCGATTTTGATTGTCAGTTTTCCATCATTCTTTTTGCACTATTATCTATGTTGTCAAGCTTTGAATGGTTGTTATCCCATTGTTTAGCTCATAGCCTGATAATAGGTTTCTTGATTGTCTCTTAGACCCTACATTGTACTGGTTTAGCTACAATATGTTCTTCACCCATTTAAAAGTTATCTACTGATTAATCAATCTTTGAGAGCGTTGTTTATTTGTTTATCATTTTGATGTTTGAATGCCATAAGCTGAATTGAGTTATCCCATTGATCCACATTTACAAAATACAAAAACATTCATTTCTTAAGTTACCAAGCACCTTTGGTCTACAACCACAAATGGTTTCTTGGAGTGATAACAAATTGGCGTCGTTGTCGGGGAGAGGAGATCGAAGCTCAGCTTCTCTGGGAAACGACATAGATCTAATTCTTGATGATAGACAAGAAGTAGACACTATCAGGTTGTACATTTTCTATCTGGCGACTCCATTGTAACGAAGTGGCTCCAAAAAGAGCTCACACCAGGGCAAACCCAGAAGGCCCATTGACATCAGTTTCTGATCCAGAAAAAATCATCAGCAAGGGCAAAGCTTTGCAAAGACAGGCCTCTGGATCTGCAAGTGCAATTGACTCAAGTATTCCAATTGAAACTCATACTTTCATATCTAAAGAGTCTTTGATTGAATCCCCTACTAAAATTCAAAATTCCCAAGAAATAAAAAGTTCATCTCAAGTTCCTAAGATAGAAGAACCATCTTTTTCTTCTAATGTTACTGATTCTGTCCTTGAGATTGACATTTCATCACACCCAAAAGAACTGAATACTGAATCCTCCCAACTGAAAGAAAATTCCTCTTCATCTTCTTTTGATTCGTCACCAATCAAACCCTCAAACGTTGTTCTACATACTTACACAAATCTGCCTATCCTTGAGGAAATTCTCCATGATTTGTCCTCTAAAGGTGAAGAAAACCTAGCTTTGTTGCTCAATCAGTTTTATAAATCCTCCTATTTCCCATCGACTTCTGAAACTGTTGTTCAGGGTGAAGTGAGACAGTCATTCATTTCTAACTCAGGTAATTCATCTCCTCCATCATCTCCTCCGAGTTACCCATCCCCTCCATTGTCTCCTACAGGCTCCTCGTCTGCATCTATCACCAAGACTGTCATGGCTGCCCCTCTGACCAGAATGGAACAAATCTTGGCAAACAGATATGCCCCTCTTGTCTTGCCAAATCCCCTGTCTGCCATGCTAACAGGTGACTACCAGAAATATATGCCGAAATTTACCGGAGCAGGGGAGTATACTGCTGAAGAACACATCGAAGCATTTTATGCTTATGTAGAAAACATAAATATTTCAGAGGAAGATGTATGGACTAGAGTCTTCGTCTAGAGCCTGGATGGCCAAGCCCGAAAATGGTTCAAAGAGCTACCAACAAATTCTATCACTGGTATTGAACAATTGGATAAGGTTTTCCTTAAGCACTGGGGAGAAAGAAGAGACTTGTTGTATTACATTTCAGAATTTGGAAATTTGAAGAGAGGAGATGGAGAATCGGTCTCAGATTTTATCAAAAGATTCAACAAGATGTTTGGTAAGATCCCTGCAGAGATCAAACCAAGTGATGCATCAACAAAAATCACGTTCTCTGTTGCCTTTGATGCAGAGTTTTGTCTTATCCTTAGAGAAAGATGGTCAGCCACGCTTGCTTTAATGCAATATGCTTCTCTTGAAGTTGAATCAAACATCATAGCCTCTCAGAAGCTTAAAGGGAGGGCTGAAAAGAAGAAGTCTGTTGTCGAGTCCTCATCTTCTTCTAGCAGTCAAATGGAAAAAATGGCTAAGATGTTGGACAGTCTAACATCAGAAATGTCAAAGTTAAAATTTCAAAATCAGCCACCAGCAAGAGCAAAAGAGTCAAATACTTTTGCTCCCAGGAATCCAAATGATTTTCCCTACCGAAGAAATAATCCACAAACTCAGATTCTGCAAAGAGATAGGAATTCTAATGAATACCAGAGGATAAAAGTCCCTCTTCAGAATGTAGTCATGGACGAAGACAATGGTGAAGATCAAGAAGATGGGGAAGGCGACATTCATTGTGTTGGAGATGAGACAGGGACGTCTTATCTCACACAACAAGATTATGAACAATCATTAATGACTGAACAAATAGAAGATGATCTCCTTGGTGATGGCATCTTTACAGCAGAGGATAAGAACAGATACAACCTTCGATCTAAATCTAATGCTGCTCAAGAAGATGCATCAGCCTCTCCTGTAGAAACTGCTGCCCCTGTCAAACAAAAAGACCATACATCAGAAGATCAGCCAACAAAGTCTTCAAAGGAGAAAGCACCAGCCCCTCCCAAGAAGATTGCTGCCCCTGTCAACCAACAAACTCCAGAGATTCAGCCTCCTATTGAACAGCAGAAGAATCAGGAAGCCTCTTCAAGTCAGGTAAAAATTTCTGATAAAACTGCTGATAAGGCTCCATATTCCTTTAATTTCGAGGCTGAGTTACAAAAGATTAAAATTCCTATCCCTCTTATTGAGCTGATGAAAAATGAGATGTTTAAAAGAGATATCCTCAAAACTTTAGATCCCTAGTCAGTATCTCATTCTGTTGACATCCTCAACATTTATGATGACAAGCCCACCATCACTCTGGGCCAAATGGTAGAAGACAGAGATGAAAGTTGTCCTCCCTTCTACGTCTCGTTAAACATTCATGAGAAAACATTGCATAATTGTTTGTTGGATTCCGGTGGTTCACATAACTTGATGCCAAAGGCTGTCATGGATGAGCTTGGGCTGGAGATCACCAAGTCTTATCATGACCTTTTTCCTTCGATTCTCAAAAATTCAAATGCCTTGGGATGATTAAGGATTTGGCTGTAACCTTGACCCAAGCATCAATGAAGACGATGGTGATGGACATAGTGGTGGCTGACATACCTCCAAAATTCGGATGTCTTCTATCAAGGTCATGGATGAAGAGATTAGGTGGCACTCTCCAAATGGATCTCTCCTATGATACTATCCCTGTTTTCGGAGGGGTAAATAGGAGACTTTACAGGGAATCACAGCTGGCATATGTGATCAGTGATGAGAAGAATCCATCCAATCATCCTATCTATGCAGTGGACACAGATATGGGTTCTTGTATCTTACAATTTGATGATTCATTGCCTGATACATTGCT
>JZKD02S1868022.1:68749-79216 GCA_000966675.3 Picea glauca
TATCATTGGTTTGATAGTACCATTGGAGGGTATATCACTGAGTTTGTTGTTGACAAAGTAGAATCGTATATCCAAGCAGAGAGGCACTTCTTTAAGGGACCTAGAGGAAAATTTTTACATTTTCTGAAGTTGAAGATCAATATGCTATTGCATGAGAAGAACATCTTGAAGGTGCAATAGTCTATTAGATTTAAGAGCTAATGTTCAAGAACTCAGACAACTGCAGTGACACAGAGGCTAGACATATGCACAGTGGGAGAGTGTTCGTAGAAGTTCCTATTGCGAACCTATTTAAGCAGAACTACGAGGACGAGGGTTTATACAGTGGAGAAGAGGCAGATCTCACCGACGAAAAGCATTCAGATTCTATTGGGCCAAAGGAAGGGAAAAATGAAGAACCTCGTTGGGAAGAGTCAGAAGCTTCAGGAACTATGCAGATTGTTGAAGTAATTACTATTACTCCTCCTATTGATTTAGAAATGTTAAGCAATCAGAGTAATCAGAGTCACCCGAGCATTTATAGCATTATCACTAGTATCCCAACACCTACTCAGTTAGGAAACCTAGGAAGATCTATGGCAGATGAGATGAGGTCACCCACCTTCAAAGGAGATGGATCTGAAGATCCTGGTCAGCACTGGTTTCTCTGCGAAGCCGTATGGAGTATTAAGAACATCACCAACGAAGCTGTCAAATGAGATCAGTTTAGTACTACCCTAAGAGACCATGCACTTAGCTAGTACATGAAGTTTGTTAAGGGAATTGCCCATCCTAAACCACTGAATGAGATCAAGAACGCATTGATTGTTGAGTTCAAGAAACCCAAGTCGGAGTCACAGTGCATTACAGAACTAAAAGAAATCAAGCAAAGAATAGTTGAATTAGTATGGGAGTTCGATTAGAGGTTTAAAACCTTGATGGGCCACTTGAGTTTCCAGATTCCAGACGAGCAGAACAGGGAATGGTTCATTGTTGCTCTCTTACCACACATCAGAGTTGCTCTGATGCAATAGAAGATTGCTTCGTAGGCTGAGGTGCTAGAGATATCCATGAAGCTAGAATCAACCCCTATGGCAGAATCCAGCTCGGGTATGAGTCAAATCTTGAGTCAACTAACTAGTTTGTCTCTGCAGGTCGAAGATATGAAGAAAGACAGGGGAAAAGACAAAAGGGAAGATATATGGTGTGTCAGATGAAAATCAGAAGGCCATGAAAAGGACCAATGTCCCCTATTCCATGAATACTTGGCCTCTAGAGCTCCGAGCCCATTGAAGCAAGTTACCCTACCATGGTGCGAGGTATGTAGAAATAGACATCGCCCTGGTGAGTGCTATTACATGCAAAAATATGTTCAGACACCCACAAATTTGTATTGCATGTTCTATAAGTCTGTGGGGCATGATGATAGGGATTGTAAGGATTACGAACTCATGCAAAAAATGTCAAGGGATATATACAAAATCCAAGGTGAAGTACAGCAAGAAGGAAACACTACGCAGTATAACTCCCCTGGGAGAGGAAACTTCAACCCTCGTGGTGGATTTCGAGGAAGAGGAAGAGGAGGAGATATGGGTCGAGGTCGAGGCAAGATAATCTATTATAAATGCACACAACCAGGACACTTGGTAAGGGAATGTCAGAACCCTTATACCACTTGCAACTATTGCAACTCCTTTGAGCATGTTATCGAGGAATGTCTGACATTGCTTGAAAAACTTTAGGAGAGACAGGGACCTTAACAAAACCCACAAATACAGTTAATCAAAGAAGAACCTCATGGATCAGACTCTAGAGTGGTTGTTATCACTCGAGGAGGTGTTGTTACAAGAGGAGACAAAATGATCCAAGGAAAGACTACAGAAGAATCAGGAGTCGGGAAAGTTGCAGAGAAGACACAAACTTTTGATGCAAAGAAAGAAAAAAAAATGTTTGAGGAGGAAAGAAGAGAATTCAGGGGAGACCAAGGTTCTTCATTAAAGACACAACCATAAGTAAGAGAATGTGGAATGCCTCTAGCATTTGATCAGTCTTCTTTGCCCGGAGATGAAAAAGAGGCAAGAAAACTTGTCAGTTTCTTGTATACGTTTATAGATTTGATTAAAGATGAGAAAGCCATACAAGAACTGCAAAATTTGGTCATACAATATGAGATAGGAAGGGTATATCCTTTATTGAATAAATAAATACATCAACTATCCAAGAAGAGAAGGACAAATAAGGAACTACATCTGAATGCTCAAATTGGAGAGTATGATATAGACTATGTGATCCTCGAATTAGGGTCGGAGGTCAATGTCATGACGAAGCAAACCTGGGCATAGATGGAAAAACCTAAGTTGATCTATTCCCCTATCATACTTAGGATGGATAATCAGCAAGCTATAAGCCCCTTTGGAATATTGGAACATGTCCTTGTAGACATCGTCGAAGTGAGGACGTTTTCAAACTTCGAGGTAATTGAGATAGTTGATGATAGTCGTCCTTACCCTGCATTGTTAGGAATTGATTGGGCTTTCAATAATTCCACTCTGGTCGATTTAAAGAAAATACAAATGGCGTTTGAAGGAGATGGACTTAGGGTCATCACACCTTTCGATCCTGATGAAGGTCAGCGATACACAGAGCCCACCAGAGAATAAGACCACGTATATGAACTGGAAAACATATACAAATTAACAGCTAGACAATAGGATTACATTAATCCTACGGCTGATGGAAATTTGAGCTGGCGAAGTGATGGTGCATGTTCATCAGATTCAGAATAATCAATGGAGAACTAGCAGAACAAAATGTATGAAGTATCTACAAGGAGATGTGCTAGATTAACCAGAGAAGTACACTGGATCAACACAACAATAAGTAACTTAACCACCTTTGATGGTCTGAATCCTTTAGAAACCTTCTTGTCGATCTTTGAAGAAAGTGTACCAATGCAACAATGATTGTTGGAAATGGATGAGGCCTTGAAAGCCACACTAGAAAGATGGTAGGGGACACACAAAAACAACATTACAGAATGGGTACAATGTCGTACTCTGATGACATCACGGTTCTCGACACAAGTAGAAGGCTACAAAGTTAGATACACATGTCGGAGTTGTCTGAAGGACCATGTGAGATGTTGCAAGGAAGCATGGAGCAATATTCCTCAAGAGCAGTGGGTGCACAAATTCGTCAACACGCTGGACACAACACCTATCAACTGGTACCTTCAAGAAGAGTTGTGCCTCATCACTGGAGATTGGGAAGGTATAACTCATAACTTTGTTACCACATTTTTATTCGAAATCCAATATCCTACAGTAGATCAAGCATTATAGGTTGTAAGACAGAAAGTGTTCGAGGAGGAACCCATCCTCCCTTTGGAACAAGAAGAGGATGAATGCACTACACCTCTCCAGAAATTGAAGGTTTTTACAACACCAATACTGATGAAGACGATGGTCCTAGGAAGGTGAACATTGCAGAATTAGAAGTCCATAGAGATGTGGAAGGACCGGGAGTTGCACTACCATTTATTGGATAGTCGATCAATATCAAGAAAGTCAATATTGGAACAGAGAAAACACTGAAGCTTGCAAATGTTGGAGATTATTGGGATGCTGCCACTATTGACAAGATCATAGAATTGCTACATGAGTATCAGGACTTGTTTCCAATCAAGTTCAATGATATGAAAGGCATTAAAGGGCCTATGAGAGAGATGTGGATCCTTTTGAAACCAGATGAAAGACCAGTCAAACAGAGACCCTACAGATTGAACCCTAAATATAAGGTGAAAGTGAAGATTGAGCTCGACGGAATGTTGGAAGTAGGGATTATAGAACCTGTCGAAGAATCAGAATGGATTAGACCTATGGTGGTACAAGACAAGAAGACAGGATTTATCCCTAATTTGCGTAGATCTCAGGAAGATGAATGATGCATGTTTTCATGACCCCTTCCCTACGCCATTCACTGACGAAGTTTTAGATAATGTAGGAGGCCATGAGGTATATTCTTTTACAGATGGATTTTCAAGATGCCATCATATCCATATTTCCAAGGAAGATCGCCATAATACCACCTTTGCCACAGAATGGGGATCCTACCAATATACAGTAATGTCGTTTGGATTGAAGAATTCCCCAGCCATCTTTTCCAAGGTGGTGGTCGAAGCATTCAAGGAGTTTCTACACAAGTTTATAGAAGCATACTTTGATGATTGGACTGTCTTTAGTTTATTGAAAAATCATATCGAATGTTTAAGGCTAATGTCGGACAAGTGCAGGCAGTGTCAGATTGCCTTAAACCTGAATAAGTGCATTTTATTTTCACGATTTGGAGTGTTGTTAGGCCATATTGTATGCAAGTAGGGATTGCTGGTAGATCCATCTAAAATTTCCATCATAGTTGATCTACCCCCTCCTACTTCAGTCAAACAATTTCACACTGTGATGGGACACATTGGATATTACAGGAAGTTCATTAAAGGCTATGCCCAGATTATGGCACCCATGGAGAAGCTTTTGAAGAAAGACTATCAATTTCACTAGACAAAAGAATGCCAGTAGAGCTTTGACATGCTAAAACATAAAATGGTTACTGCGCCTATTCTGGTTTTCCCAGATTGGAGCAAGGAATTTCACATGCATGTCAATGCATATTCCATTGCATTAGGAGTTGTGTTAGCACAACCAGGAACATGAGACATTGACCATCCGTTAGCCTTTGCTAGTAGAAAGATATCAACAACAGAGATCAATTACACCACTACCGAAAGAGAAGGGCTAGCCATGGTATATGTGATGTAGAATTTTCACCACTACTTGTTGGGAGGACATTTTAAAATGTTCATTGATCACTCCACACTGAAATACCTAGTCAACAAGCAAGTGTTGGGGGGGAGAATATGCAGATGGATTCTGCTATTTCAGGAATATGATTTTGAGATTGTGGTTAAGCCAGGAAGAATGAACAAAGGTCATGACCACTTGTCGAGGTTGGATCATGGAGAATATTCTACTAGTTTGGAGGATACACTACAGGATGCACAATTTCTAGCCACTAGAAAGATTGATGACCACTTTGCTGAAATAATCCAGTTCCTGTCAACAGGAATGTCACCTAGTGAATATACAATCACTCAGAAGAAACAACTAGTAGTTCACGCTGTAGACTTTTCACTTATAGTTGGACAACCATACAATATGGGACCTGATGAGATACTAACGAGGTGCATTATGGAGATAGAGCGATCATTGATCCTCACCAAAGCTCATGAAGGCATCGCAGGAGGACACTACGTAGGGAATTCAACTACGCAGAAGGTTCTTAGAGATGGCCTTTGGTGACCTACCCTACACAGAGATGCTAAGGAATATTACAGAGTCTTGCCATGTATGTCAAAGAGTTGGAAAACCATTCAGAAGAGATGAAATTTCGTTAGCACCATAGCTGAACCTACAAGAATTTGAGAAATGGGCCATTGACTTCGTGGGACCTATTAACCCACCAAGGAAGTGCACATGAGAAAGGTACATAATAACTATGACATAGTACTTGACCAGATGGGCTGAAGCAAGAGCAGTTAAGGATTGTAGTGCCACTACAACTACACGCTTCATATTGATGACATCATTGTTGGAGTTACTTCACACACACCTAGGATTTATTTTTCCTAAAGTTTTTATTTGTTTATTATTCATAATTAGTCATTATCTAGTCTCCTATATTTTAGGAGAGAATATTCCACCTGGAGAATATTGTCTTTTAGTTGACACTTAAGTTTTGACTAATTGAGTTGAGTTTAGATGTTGCATTGGGATCATCACCATGATAATTCAACCTTGCCTTGGTATCATCACCAGAGTGGAAAATTATCCTTGATTCCCTGAGTTAACTCCTCACTACTCTTTGTTCAGTCAGTTAACTAAAGACTAGTTAACTAGTTAACTCAACTAGGTGGCAATTCACTCCTGTAACTGCCTGAGAGACTAGAATAGGTGGTAGTTCACTCTCATAACTGTTGGTGTGTGTCCAGATCACTCTAGACCACCACTATGGCTACTTTTTTCACCTTAAGTTGAACTCATTGAGTTATACATAGTATATCATGTGTAAATTATTCATTATTCACAACGGTTAATGGGAATTCTTTCCATTCTTTCTCTCTTTCTTCTTCTTTTTCCAATTCTCTCTGCAAATGTGTGTATCATTGTTTAGCTATATTCTGTGTAGGTTCAACACATTTACATGGTATCATAGCTAACGGATTTCTAAGAAAAATCTACACCAAAACTTTTTGCAGGTACAAAATATTGAAGACAGCGGAAAGATGGAATTCCAAAAAGAATTCATTCTTACACCTTACAACTATTTTGCATGGAAGAAGAAAATATCCATACATATTTGATCCATAGGTTTGTATAGGTTAACCATGAATACAAATACAGAGCCAACATCAGCCATAGAAAAATCCAAGTACTTGAATCGCATGGATGAGGCACTCAGAACAATTTGCAGTCTTATTTCTCCCGATCTCCTTTTTCACATATCTTCCTGTAAGACTCCCAATGAAGCTTGGAAAACCTTGAAAGGTATCTTTGGAAAATAGGATGAGATGAGGGGACACATGATGGAGGTGGATTTTCTCACATTGGATCCAAAAAGCTTCGATAATATCCAAGATTTCTTTACAAAATTCAAGGATTTACTGTCGCAACTCAAATCTTGCGAGGTTGATAAATCGAAGGAGGAGAAACAAATGTTTCTCACCATTCTCTCCAAGCTTGGTATTGAATTCTCAGTATTCATATCTACATTCTATACTGTCAGATTCACCTCTGGAGCCACCTAGAAGATGCCTTCTCTTGAGGACTTTATCGAATCCCTGACACAAGAAAAAACCAAGCTCATCAATATGGGTGCAATCAAAGGCCCAAGGGTGCATGCATTTACTGTGCATGATGGCAGCCAAAAATATCATAAATATAAAGATAAAAATAAGTGGAAAGATCATGCACATGCGAAGAAGGAAGGGTACACAAAACCCTTCATTGATGCCTCCAGATCCAAAGGAGAAAAGGGAAGAAAATGAGAGAAATACACATACTGTCACAAAGGATTCCATTCAGAATCCGCATGCATGCAAAAAATAATAGATCTGATGTCTCAAATACTTCACAAAAACAAACTTGGAGATTGCATCCCCGGGGGTGCAAAGAAGAAGAAGCCAGAAGATCTAAATTCCAAGAAAGGCCATTCTAGCCATGCCTTGATTTCCATCAACTCTTCTCCCCATGCTTGGATCGTAGACTCAGGAGCATCACATCACATGGATACCTCAGAAGAAGTATATTCTTCATTTGATGCATGCAAAGTTCTTCCTATTCTGATGGGGGACAACTCTTATGTCGAAGTCATCGACAAAGGAAGGATTGAACTCACTAATGGAAGCTTTGAGAATGTGTTGCATGTTCCCAAGCTTTCTATAAACCTTCTCTCTGTGTATCAGATGATGAATTCTGGCACCAGAAAGAAATTCATCTTCACACCAAATTCCATGGACATCTATGACATGCAAACCAACTCCATGGTTGCAACTGGTGAGGTAAATCATCAGTCTAGATTGTATATATTTTCTGAATTCATTGAACCTGATTCTTCTTTACTGCTTACTCATGATGATGAAAGTAGTAGGATGTGGCATGAAAGGTTTTGACATTTGAATTTCAGATACATGCAATAGATTAGAAAGAAAATATTAGTTGATGGTCTACCATAAATCCATTTCTCCAAGGGAGTATGTGAGGGATGTGTTCTCAGGAAACACCCTCAACATAAATTCGACAACGGAAAGTCTCAGCAAGCTTCCACACCTTTAGATCTGGTCCACAGTGACCTCATGGGTCCTTTTTCGCATCCATCTATCATAAAATCAAGGTTTGTTCTCATTTTTGTTGATGATTTCTCACGTTTTACATGGATCTACTTTTTTAGGCAAAAATCTAAGGTCTTTCAACACCTCGAATATTTCAAATCTTTGGTTGAGACACAGTCCTGAAATTAGATCAAAGTCCTCTGAACTGATAATGAGGGAGAGTATGTGAATCATGAGATCCATGATATTTTCCATGAGGCATGGATTTAGTTGCAGCATATAGTTCCCTACACTCCACAGCAAAATGGAGTTGATGAGCAGAAAAACATATCTCTAAAGGAGATAGCATCTTGCATGTTGCATGCAAAGTCACTACCACAGAGACTATGGGCCGAAGCACTTAACTGTGCAACATACATCCAAAATAGATCTCCCCATAGATTTGTCAAGGATAATACCCCCTACGAGGCTTGTAGTGGCCTCAATCCGGAAGTGACCCACTTTTGCATTTTTGGTTCACGTGCATGGGCCAGGATTCCCTCTGAAAAGAGGAAGACACTTGATCCACAGAGAACTAAGTGCATTTTTGTTGGATACCCCGACGATGTGAAGGAATATTAACTTATTAATCTTTCCTCAGACCGGCTCATCATTGAGCATATTTTCCAATTCGAGGAAAGTGTCTCGCATGCACCTCAACAACTGCATGCAAACACCTTCATTATTCCACCTGTTCGAGATGATGAGTATGCACATTTCGAATCTGCTTCATACAAGAGTTCTGATTAAGAGGACTCAAAGGATTCAGATTTAGATTCAGAGTTAGTACAGTCATATGTAGAGTCATAGCATCCATATGTAGTTGCAGAGCCAGAGCAGAGGCCCAAGTGGGCACAAACTACTCTTCAGGATGCAGGGGATCTCGTCGGTGATCCAACCGATGCTAGGAGGACTTGATATGATTTCAAGGAGCCTCCTATTGCACTCACTACCATTGAACCATTTCCTTTGAGGCATATTTTCTTGGTTCAGTCTTCAGATCCACCGTCTTATGGAAAGGCTGTTGGAAATCCCTTTTGGGAATCCACCATGTAGGAGGAGTGAAACTCCCTCCTAGAGAACTAGACTTGGGATCTGGTTCCCCTTCCTTCTGGGAGGAAAATTGTCATATGGAGATGGATCTACAGGACCAAGAGCATAGTAGATGGATAGATCAGCAGATACAAAGCCAGGCTTGTCACCAAAGGCTTTCAGTGGGTTCATGGTATTGACTATGATGAGACCTTCGCTCCAGTAGTGAAGATGGATTTCATTCGATTGGCCCTTGCCATTGTGGTAGCCAAGGGATGGGAAGTCCATCAGATGGACTTGAAGAATGCATTTCTTCACTGTGATCTCTCTAAGGAGATATACATGGAGCAGCCCCAGGGATTTATGCAGGACTCATATTTGGTCTGTCGACTGAAGAAGTCACTTTATGGCCTCAAGCAGGCTCCGAGGGCATGGTATGCCAAGATGGAGTCCTACCTGTTGTTACAGAACTTTGTACGTTGCAAATTAGACTCGAATGTATACATGCTCAGGACAACTAATTCACTTCTACTTTTAGTTATATATGTCTATGATTTTTTTATCACTGGTTGCTCGACTTCAGCGATTGCTGCAGTCAAGAGGATTCTTCATGAAAGGTTTTTGATGACGAACATGGGTCTGCTACACTTCTTACTTGGACTTGAGATCAATCAGGATGCATCATGCATCAAATTGTCTCAAGCCAAGTATGCAAGAGATCTCCTTGAGAGATTTCACATGACAGACTGCAAGTCTGCTCCGACTCCCTTCCTATCAGGAGTCAAACTTGAGGATGGTGGGGAGACTCCACTGGTTGACAGCACATTGTACAGAAAACTATTGGGGAGCTTTTTGTATCTTACACACTCCAGACTAGACCTCTCATATGTAGTTGGTGCAGTATCCAGGTTCATGCAGGAGCCACATGATCTACATTGGAAAGTTGCAAAGTGTATCCTTCGATACGTACAGGGCACCATCACCTTTGGTATTCATTATGTAGTAGACTCTACATTATATCTCATTGGCTTTACTGATTCCTATTGGGTTGGCGATAGCATTGATCGCAAGTCCACATCTGGTTACTCACTTAGTCTTGGTTCTGGGCCTATCTGTTGGTCGAGAAAGAAGAAAGTTGTCACTGCTCTATCTTCATCCGAGGTAGAATATAGAGGGGTAGTTAACATAACCATTAAGGCTATGTGGCTACAACATTTTCTCACTGATTTGGGCATTCAGTTTCATCGGTCGATCGTCATCTGGTGTGACAACCAGAACACTCTGAAGTTCTGCAGAGATCCAGTTCAAAGACAGCAGACGAAGCACATCGAGATAAACATGTACTACATCCAGGACTTAGTACACGATGGGATCATACTTACAGTTCTATCCTTCAGCAGAACATATGACAGACATTTTCACCAAGACCTTCACTAAGCAGAAATTCCATTCTCCGCGAGGTCGTCTTGGAGTGAAGGACACAGTTGCCTAGCAACTATAGTTCTTCTTTTTACATACATTTTACCTTGAGGGGG
>JZKD02S1868033.1:35573-68035 GCA_000966675.3 Picea glauca
ACCCTGTACACGATTTTTACCTTAAAATAAATTACGGGCTAATAAAATAAGTTTAAAAAAATCACTCTAATACAAAAAATTCGTCCAATAAAAAATTAGAGGCCCCTTAATTTCGACTCTAAAATCATCTATGATCCTAACTCAATTCACTAATCTAGATAATGCCCATAATGCCTAAAATATGGAATATGAGGTATAGTTTTAATTAAACTCATAGTATTTACAGTTATCATCTAAATCCAAAAGTCCACTAACAACCTCTAGTTTCATTATAGTTACACACAAATGCTCATAATAATTTGTTTCCAAGAAAGAAAATCATGATTTCTATTCCAATAAGAATGGAAACTACACCTTTTAGATTCTATGACACAATTTAACCAAATAAAAAATAGATCATGAAAAAGAAAACATAAATCCATTTTTAGGTGATAATGAAACTACCCACACATCTTCAAATCACTTTAACAAAAACAATGTCTCCATAACATGCCTCTATCCAGTACATATAAAAAACAAATAGATTCATATGTATCCCTCCTACATACATATCTCTTAAAAAACTCAATGGAAACTGCTCAAAAACCTATCCAAATGTATTCTACAAAATTTTACATTAATTGAGAATAATGAAAATAAAAGTGAACCACATCATGAAGAAACATAAAAACACTTGATATATTAGAAGTATGAATAAAAAATAATCCATTTTTTCATTCTTCTATCATTAGAATATCCTTCACTAGTTGATGTCCTTTTGATCATTTATTAGCTTCTTGGTTCAATTCCCTGCAATCATGAGTGAAGGATATAAATTCAAAAGAGGCAACAACCTACTAGAGAAAATCCCCCATAGGCCTAAGTTACACATTATGAAGAATAGAAAAACCACACATTTGATTCTTTATTAAAGAATCCATGAAATTTGAACATGTTTCACATTTCTATCTAGAGAACAATTAAGGACAATACTCAGATCTTGAAACACAATGTGATTGTATGATATTTCCTGAAGTCTAGATTTGAATTTCATGAAAGGTGATTAATATAGAAATATAATACCCCACACACTACTAAAACTATGCTTCCCTTATGTGCCCCATTAGAAAATCCCCAAGGGAAAAAATTATAAATAACAAGAAAACTCACTTGATGAATAGTAACATGACTACTTGGCATTCCAATATTGGAAACCATAGTCCATAAATGGGAAAGAACTTGGAACAAGGGAATGAACTTTCCTTCAAAAGTATCATATTTCCTAGAAAACTAGATTCCCAAAAAGATAAGGGAAGGAAGGGTTTTTATCTCTCTTAATCTATAATTTCTTTGCAATTATCTCAAATGAATTTTAATAGAATATTGATTCCATAGTAAGGGTGGCGGGTGCAGGTGAGGAAAATTTTTGATCCCATAGGAAATTTATTGGTCCATTATTCTTGGGACATAGGTAAGGTCACAAATAATATTATTGAAGAATATGCATTATGGGAAAGCCTCAAAATTGTAAAGGAAATGGTAATGCACAAACTTTCTATCTTATGTGATTCTATGTTGGTAATTAGAGCAACGATCAAAAGAAATTTGGTAGAGATTAACGTTTTTGTTAGCATCATTTCTCACTCCCTTACCCTCCTCTCTAAATTCGATGAACATTCCTTGTCCCACATCAAACAAAATATCATCTCTATCACTAATCATTGGGCTAAAGAGGGTACAAATGTTGATGAAGGTAAAGCTATAGTAAATGGAGTAAGAAGGTTTTTTCCTATCCCATAACCCACATGATAATTTCATTAATGGGTAAGCATAGATGGCAAGATGATGGGTCCTTTGGTCATGTGATAATGAGGCTTACACATTTATGATATAAGGGAGCAGGTGAGAGAATCCATTTGCAAATGTGAAAATCAAGGTGCATTCACTCATATATGTGTGATGTTGGTTTAAAATGTGTTATTTCCCTAGTTTCGAAGTTTTCTAGAAATTGGGATAGTTGTATGTTGTGTTTTAGTTCCATAATGTTCATGGTTTTCTACCATTGGATCTTGGATAGTTTAGTATTGGTTATGCATTATCTTTTGTCCAAGACACCTTTGGATTTCTTGTTATTTCTCCCAGGATCATGCTATCCCAAGTTCCAAAACTTTGACATTTTGATTTTTTATTTTACAAAATTTTCCTTTCTCTCGGTTTCTACTCTTTTTGGCAAAGGATTTGTTAGTGGCTAGTGGTATTGTTTTTTTGGAAATCATATTTCTACCATTGTTTATATCCCTAGAAATGGTTTCAGTTTCATATTGAGAGTTGGATGTATTGAATATTTGTTAACCTGTGTTTTTGATAATATTGGAAGTGGTAGTGTTGATTGGTGGTGGCTAAGTAGTCTAGCTTGTGCAACAAGTATGGACCCTTCCTGGATCCATGTTAAGTGCATCCTTTGCGACATGAGGAAATGGACGAGGCCAATAGATTGAATCTCCATCAAGTAATGGGTCAACTCGAGGACCTGGAAGTGAGTCTAGTTTAGTGTCTTCACAACCTAGAAATGGAATTCCATCCTTTAAGGTCTTTGGTTTTACCTCAACTTTCCCAATCAACTTCTATCAATCAATATTTTTTCCTCTTTCGACTTGGAACTTTAGAAGAAGAGCAAGGGGGATGTGATGTGGTACCAATGGATTTAGAATAAAACAAACCATTCCATGAAGGAGTGTAGGAGGATCCATACAATGAGTCTATTCATCATTAATGTTATTCAAAGTTGTATTTTTGTTGGCCCAATTTGTAAAGGACATATGCAGCCAAACTACTTGGAAATATCATAGGAATATATATGTAATTTATAGTATGACAATATGAGGATAAATCTCAGGCTTTGAGACAATTTTTTAAACATTTTTTATTATGTTGATTCACTTGAGTGCAACATTTTTATAATATACGATTTAGTTCCAGTTAAAAAAAAAAAATATTGATTCCATATATTTCCTATACTAGTGAATTTCTCTACTTCTTTCTAATGATGTTGATAGTAGGGATAATTTTGTTGGGTATCAGCTATGTTATTTCTATATGGTTCAACGGGAGGGGGGTCACAAGGGGGTTTCATGGGGGTGGGGCCCCACAAGAAAAAAACACCGATAGATTCTTATTGAGAGGTTTTTATCCAGAGATTATTGTCAGTATGGTTTTGACCTTTGTCTGTTTTATGGTACAATGGTTTGTGGTCCTTGGTAACATAATTTCAGTTAAGGAACTATGGTTGAATTCTATTCCAGGGTGAATGGATTAGGTTTTTTCTTGTTGGATGTCACGAGATACTATATACATTGTAGTGTAAACAATGAATAAGATAGATATATTTTGGTAGACCAAGATCAATGGGTCATTGTGGATCTAGGTACTGCACCTATGGGAATGTCAATAGAAGACTAGACAATGTTGGATTGGAAGGAAAAAGCACAATCTGGTCAGGTCTCTTAGATTCAATATTAATGAATGTTTCATGAGAAGTTATAGCCAAGGAATTATGGAATAAGTTAAGTGATTTGTATCAGTCTAAGTCCTTGGTAAACAAGATTTTCCTGTGGAAGAAGTTGTAAAACATGATGATGAGAGATGGAGACTTGGTGATAGAGCATATGAATTCCTTTAGTATTGTGGTAAGTAAACTAGCACAACCACTTCTTTGTGTCTCATGAACGTCGACGAATGTATCATATTCATAAATATATCCCCATAAAATAAGTAAGTGCAACAATATGATACTTGTTAATTTATATTGAATGTTGTATAGAATGATTTATTTTATATATATTAATCACTGGTTAGAGTAGTAAATTATTAATCATATTAAGTAAATGTGAAAAAGTAAACAAGTAAACGTAAGCATTTATAAATGCAAGGAAGTTATCAATATTAAATTTCATTCATTGATTTGAGAGGACCACTAAGAATATGCCATCATCTTCAATTGTTAGCCATCCGATTATAATTTTAGATTAAAAGGTGATTAATTGTGCCCATCTCCAATAGGTATACGCCTTTCGGCGTAATTATTATCTATTGATGTTAATATTCCATATGAAGGTAAGTGTATTGATATATTGTGATATTTTCTAGACACATGGGATAGTCCTGTTGTATCTACAGGTAGTAATTCATCTACTTTAATTTTTTATGATGTTGTATCATCATTGTTGCCGAAGGAGATGAGTTAGAAAAACATGGAAATCCATAGCACATATGCCTTATTTGTAAGAGGACACTCCCAGGAAAGTAAAAAAGTAAATCCTCAAGTCAAAGATCTAAATCTAGAGGAAGATATGAATCTCTATGAAAATTCATAAAGGTATTCTGCAGATTTGGAAAAGAAGAGAATTACAAGAAACAATGTAGGTCCAAAACTATTAAGAGAGGGAAGGGATCTGATGATGCTCCTTCTACAGAAGAAAAAACCTCCACAAATTAAGGAGGGTATGTGTACTTGGATTCTTCAAGCACACACCTAGATCATGAACCTTATATGGTCAAATTAGGAGCATCCTTTCATATGAGTCCTCATAGGGAATGGTTTTGTGAGTATGAAAGGTATGATGGCGGTGATGTTTTTATAGGAGATGACTCGATAGACAAAATCATAAGGTGAGGAAATTTCATTTTGAAGCTCATGGATTATAGGATTAGAACACTCTTCATGTTTTTCACATCCCAATATTGGCCAATAATTTTATTTCTATAATAAATATGAGTGATGCAGCCTGCGGGTGTAAAAATAGTGTTTGAAAAGGAAGTCTACATGATAGTTCAAGAAGAAATGGTGTTATTGAGGTGATTTTGGATTGGAACTTTGTATAAGCTACTAAGATCCACTACTAGTGACGAGTGCAATAGTTCCATTGTTCTTTATATTAGAGCTAAAGAAGGAAAAACTCATACAGTCTCTGAATAAAATATTGTGTTGTGGCATCAAAGACTAGGGCATATTGGAGAGAAGGGCCTTAGAGTAATACACGTTCAAGGTATGGTTGAAGGTATGACCAATTTCTCTCTGGATTTTGATTTATGTGAACATTGTTTATATGGTAAGAAAAATAGGGTAAGGTTATCCTATTGTGCTAGGAGGGAAAGAGGAATATTAGAGTTGGTGCATAGTGATGTGTTTGGACCTGTGTCCGCTCCATCATTGGGTAAATAACTGTACTATGTCTCATTTATAGATGAATTTTGAATGAATACCTGGATTTATTTCCTAGGGAATAAAATTGAATTCCTTAAAAAATTTAAAGAGTTTAAGGCTCTTGTGGAGAATTAGACATAGAAGAAAATTAAGGTGTTAAGGATGGATACTGGTGGAAAATTCTACAGGAATGAATTCAAGTAATTATGTAAAAAGTGTCGTATAGAAAGGAATAAGACTACCCCATTCACACCATAAATGAAGGGAGATATATAAAGGATGAATAGGACATTGATGGGAAAAGAAAGGAGCCTTGTCAGTGGTTTCAAGTTAGGAAAATAATTTTGGGTAGAGGCAGTGGAAATTGCATGTTACCTAGTAAATCAATCACCTTCATCAGTGTAGGATGACATGAATCCACATAAGGTATGGAATGGAAAAAAACCTTCTATTATGTCAAGAAATGCAGGACACTTCCACACTAATCCTAGAAGAAGAGAAGAATAATTTAATAAATAACGTAAATGAAACAATACCTCACATAGTACACCGATATTTTTACCCTGGAACCCTTAACCATGATAAACCAACATTCCTTTGAGCAGTCTACTCTCTTTTTGTCTTATTCAATCAGAATAAAAGGTTACATGCCTAACCTTGGTCCACACCTAAGACACAATTGGAATCATACCCTCTTTCCTTCACAAGAACAACCCTATAGCCAAATCGGCTTACATATGCATGACCAACAAGCTACGATTTACCATGCATTAGAATTACAACATTAGCATTCTCTCATTATCCTTTACGCCCTTAAAACACACCTATTTATAGGATTTACAATAGGAAAAAACCTAAATATTGGGGCCAAAAAAGGGTTACATATCCATGTATATCATTGGCTACAAATCCTGCAAATCCTTGGATTTTTTTATAGTCGACTTCCAAGTCGGGCTACTAGTCGACTATCGGTCAACCTTCATTTGGTCTCTAGTCATTTGTCTCACGCCTTCACTTCGAATCTTGTTAGTTGACTTGTCGTCGATACCTTTGACTTCAAATTTTCCCAATCGACTCCCTCAACCTTCGACTTGTTTTCAATCCACCTCGACCTTCGACCGTCAATCGATCTACCTCGACTTGACTTTCACCACAAAGAATATAACAACCCAACATTCTCCCACTTGTATTATTTGATGAAACAAGAGATTCATGAAATTTTATTCATAGACCCAAGGAAGAAATACCCATTGCCTCTCTGCACCAAGAGAACTTCACAACACTCACAGACTTGGTCAACAAGTCTTCTATGTTTTCCAAAGTGTCTACCTTCTCCTGTAGCACCTTGTTTCTTTCCACCATATCTCTTACGAAATGGTATTGTACATCAATGTGCTTAGTCTTTGAATGATAAGCAGGGTTCTTTACCAGAAATATTGTTCTTTGACTATCACAACTCACCTTCATATCTCTCTGCTCAAACCCGATTCCTGAACACAACCTTTGAAGACATACTGCTTCCTTTCTTCCATGAGTGAATACCATGTATTCAACTTCTGTTGTTGAAAAGGATATGACCTCATGTCGCTTACTCATCCATCTTATTGCTCCACCGAACATATTGAATACATATCCATTCGTCAACCTCCGTCAATCTAGATCTCTAGCCCAGACAACATCGAAAAATCCATGTACATCTACTTTTCCACTTTCACCTCCAGGTCTTCCTTGATAGCATATAGCATAATCCTTTGTTCCACACAAATACCTGAATACTCTCTTGACATATATCCAATTCTCCTTTCCAAGTGTCTACATGTACCTTCTCAATACTGCCACGACATGGGTATTTTCGAATCGATTCCAGACCTTTGGATACATTAGACTACCAACAACACTTGCATAGGGAACATGTGACATGTACTCTATCTCTTCTTGTGTCTTTGGAAACTATTGAGAAGTAATCCTTGCTCCCACTAGAATTGGCACCTTCACCGGTTTGCAATCCTACATGTTGAATCGCTTCAGAATTGTTTCAATATACTTCATATGATTCAACTGGATCTTTCTAGCATCGCAATCTCTCTTAATCTCCATTCCCAGAATGAAGTTAGATGCACTAAGATCCTTCATGTCAAACTTGGAGGATAGATTCTTCTTCACCTCCTTTATTGCGTCCATGCTTTTTCTAATTAGCAGCATGTCATCGACATACAAAGCTACATATATGAAATTCCCACCTTCCATGGAATATATCCAATGATCAAATTTGCTTCTCACAAATCCAAAACTAAGGATGTATGTGTCAAAATTATGGTACCACATCCTTAGAGATTTCTTTGGACCATAAAGGGATCTTTTGATTTTGCACACCAACTCTTTCTTGCCCTTTACTACAAAATATTTAGGTTGTTTCATGTATATTTCTTCTTCCAAGTCCCCATGTAGGAACCTTGTCTTCACATCCATATGTTCTATCTCCATATGAATGCTACATCCAGAGACATGAGTCGACTGCCTCATTGACCAACTTGGGCTCATCATCGATGGAAGTTATCAAAAATGTGTAATGGAAGTTGGGAAGACTATACATTTCAACTCTTTTTCTTACTCTTTCTGACCTCCTTACCATCGGATTTTATTTTTCCACCTCTTCCTAAGATTCAGTCAAATCATCTAAATCATGTTATTCATTCCTCAGTTCAAACCACACCATATCAATATTATTCTCAATATAAACAACTTCGTCAGGATCATATTTACCTCCAACTTCTCTGAAGACCACATATTGACTGTACATTTTTCTCCTTGATGCAGGATCCCAAATCTTGTATCAGTTCATCCCTTCTTTATATCCAATGAAAATACATTTGAATCCCTTCTTATCCATTTGTTCCTTTTTTACTTGGGAACATGCACAAATTCATCATACCCAAATACTTTGAGATGTGCCACCGAAGGATTATTACCCAACCATACCTCATTTGCAGTTGTGTCGACTAGAGCCAACAAAGGAGACATATTCACCAGATATCTTGTAGTCTTGTCTTCCTACTCCTAGAATTCCTATGCGAGCCCAAAACCACTAAGCATTCTCATTTCATTATCGATCAATGTTCTATTCATTCTCTCAACAACTCCATTTTGTTGTGGGGTATATGGTGTGGTATTTTGGTGTGATATGCCAAACTACTTATAGAACTGATCAAATTCATTTCCACAAAGTTCACCACCATTGTCAGTCCTCAACACTTTAATCCTCTTCTCTATTTGGTTTTCCACAAGAGATTTAAACTCCTTAAATATCTCAAAAACCTTTGATTTCTTCTTCAGGAAATGTATTCATTTCTTCCTATAAAAAGAATCTATGAAGGAGACATAATATAGAGATCCACCAAGTGAAGGCACTGTAACTGGGCCAAACACATCAGTATGCACCATTTATAGAATCACATTTTCCCTTATCACTCAAGATGGGAATTGCACCCGACTTTGTTTCCCATATATGAAATGTTCACAAAATTTGACTTCTAAACCACATTCAGGAAAACCTTTGACCATACATTTACTTTGCATAGCTAGAAGTCATTTTTCTCCAATGTGTCCCATCCTCTCGTTCCATAAACTGGTCAGGTCGAGTTCATCATGTATTGTCGAGTCGGTTTGAAATGACTTAGCTCGAGTCAAGTCTATATGTGTCGACATCGAGTCGAGTCGAGTCACAGTCGAGTTTATTTTAGGAGAAACGATGTTTTTGAATCCATTCGAGTCAACATTTGCTAACATCTTGTACATGGTACCAATCCGAAATCCTTTCATTAATACCATCGCACCTTTGACCATGTTACATGAATCCTTTTGAAGCATAGT
Source organism: Picea glauca (assembly GCA_000966675.3). Classification (NCBI taxonomy): domain Eukaryota; kingdom Viridiplantae; phylum Streptophyta; class Pinopsida; order Pinales; family Pinaceae; genus Picea; species Picea glauca. The sequence goes on from JZKD02S1868033.1 coordinate 44,626, forward strand.
ATACACACCTGCATCACTCATATTACTGAAATATATTAGGTTTCTTTCCAAACCTGGAATGTTTAGCACACCTGGAAGGGTTCTTTTCCTCCCATCCTATAGTGTCAGTCAAAGTCTTCCCCGTATGACAATTTTGGTTGTTGATTCGTCCCCCAAGAACACATCACCCCCATCATATTTTTCATATTCATAGAACCATTATTTATGTGGTGTCATATGATAGGATGCTCCAGACGAAATCAACCAAACATATTGATTCGACTATGTACTGGTAGACGCCAGGTACACACCACCTCCCTTCTCCGAGGTCATCTTTCTCTGAGTCGACTGCTTCTTGTCGAATACAACACTGCCATTTGTTTCCTTTGACTTACAGTCCTTTTTATAATTCCCATATTTACCACATTTTGACCATCTTCTCATTGAATGAACTGGGGATTTATATCTACCCTTCCACTTATACTTTCTACCATAGAATATGCCTTTGTCTATGTCTATCGGTTGACCTCTAACTACCAAAGTATATTTAGTCGATCGTTTCATGCTCTTCCTTCTCATTTATTCTGACAGAAGAGAAGAAACCACGTCCTTTAGCGCTATTGTGGTTGTATTACTCCCAATAGCCATGGCTAAGTTATCCAAGGAGTCTATAAAAGAACATAATAGGATGATACACTACTCCTCATCAATGATATTAACATCCACGGACGATAATTGGCTTAACACAGTGTTAAACACATTTAGATTATTAGTCACTCAAATTCCAACACTCGTCCTTAGAAGATATAATTTATTTCTGAGAAACAACTTGTTTACTAGAGATTTCGACTGATATACGCTTCCCAACGTGTCCCAAAGTTTCTTGGCCGAATATTCACTCGAGACATTTAGCAACACCAAATATGCAAGAAAATGTTGAATCATACTTCTTTCTCCTCTTTCGAGTTTCTCCCATTCTTCCATCGACATTATTGTCGGTTGGGTACCTGGACAGACCATTGTCCATTGTTCTCGATCCATAAGAATATCTTCCATCTTAATCTTCCAAAGCTCAAAATTCTAGCCGTTAAATTTTTCTATCTCTATTCTGGAACTTCTCGCCATTCTTTACCATGATCTTTAACACAAGTTATGACTTATGACTCATACTATACCTAGGGTTTAGTTCTCATATTCAATATTGGCAAATCAAAATCTGATATACTCGCCAAATCATAATACCTCTTTGAACAAACACTTGTCAAGGAAACCCTAAGCTCTTAAACCACATGTTAGGAAATGCAGGACACTTCCACACTAATCCTAGTATAAGAGAAGCATAATTTAATCAAGAATGTAAATGAAACAAGAAATCACATAGTACACCGATATATTTACCCTGTAACCCTTAACCGGGAGAAATTGACATTCCTTTAAGCATTTTTCTCTCTTGTTGTCGTAGTCAATCAGAATAAAAGGTTATATTCCTAACCTTGTTCCACACCTAAGACACAATCAACATCATACCCTCTTGCCTTTGCAAGAACAACGTTGTAGCCAAATCGACTTACATATGCATGGCCAGCAACCTATAATTTACCATGCATTATAATTCTCACATTAGCCTTTACGACCTTACAACACACCTCTTTATATTCTTTACAATAGGAAAAACCCTAAATATTGGATCCCAGAAAAGGTTACATATCCATGCATATCATTGGCTACAAATCCCACAAATCCTGGTATTCTGTTATAGTTGAATTCCAAGTCGGGTTAGTAGTTGACTACCAGTCGGCCTTCATCTGGTCTCTATTTGGTCATCTCACACCCACACTTTGACCTCTTTTAGGTTGACTTTTCGTCGATACCTTCGAATTTGAATTTTCCCAGTCAACTCTCTCGACCTTCGACTTGTTGTTGATCCACCTCGACCGTCAGCCATCATTCTATCTACCTCGACTCAAATTTCACCACAAATAATATAACAACCCAACATATTACACATCTCATGTTTTTTTTCTATTATTCTTATATACATGTTCCAAAGGAAAATAGGATTAATATGGATAAAAATGATGAAAAGTGTATCTTTGTTAGCTATAAGGATGGTTTGAAAGGTTATAATATTTGGAACCTAGAAAGCAAGGAGGTAGTGTATAGTCGAGATGTTGTTTTAAGAGAAATAAAATATTTTTTCAAACAAGAAGCCCTTCCAAGGGAGAAAGAACTAGATAAAATATAGTTTTAATTGAAGGATGGCGAATCATACTCTACAAAAGAAAAATAATCAAAATAAGAAGAGACTCATACTCTGGTATTAAGCAGAATTAAGGAAAATGGAAAGGTATACTCTGCCTGATTTTAATTCTAAATTTGATTTGTTTATTACTAATGATTATCCTATAACTGTTAGGGAGGAAGTGGATTCAGAGGATGGAAAACTCTAGAAAAAATCCATGGCTTAAGAAATGGTAGCCTTGGACAAGGATGAGGCTTCATATCTAGTGGAGTTGTCGACCATAATAAATCCCATTGGAAAAAAATGAGTGTTTAAGAAGAATTTGAATGCAAAGGGAAAAGTGGAGAAATACAAAGCTTAAATACTAGAAAAAGGTTATCCCCAGGTAGAGGGAATTGACTTTGGTAAAAAAAAATCTCTTGTTGCCAAGTTAACTTCTATTAGATTTATTTTATCTGTTGTTGGTGATTTTGATTTAAAAGTAGAACAAATGAATGTGAAAACAACATTCCTACATGGGGATATAGAAGAATAAATATACATGAGGCATCCAAAGGGATTTTTAGTGAAAGGAAATAAAGAGTTGGTATGTAAGATGGAAGAGTCCCTATATGGGTTACAACAACCACTAAGGATGTGGTATAAAAAATTTGATACTTATATATTGAGACTTAGTTTCATAAGGAGAAAAGTTGATCATTGTGTGTATTTCAAATTAGTCAGTGATCATATTGTTTATTTAGTCTTGTATGTGGATTATATGTTGTTGATATGAAATGACAAGGAAATTACCAGGATGTGAAAACTTAGTTGTCCTCTAAATTTGAAATGAAAGATTTTGGTGTTGCAAATTTTATTTTGGGTATGGAAATTAAAAGAGGTTAGACAAACAATAAATTGTGGTTGAATCAAAGAAAATATGTTGAGTCCATATTGTGAAGGCCTAATATGCAGGAATGTAGATCTGTTAAGGTCCCTATTCCTCTAGGTGTAAAGTAACCTGCAGATTAGTGTCCCAAGACATAGGAAGAGGAAGAGGACATGTCACGTGTTCTATATTCTAGTGCGGTTGGCCATTTTATGTATGTAATAGTCTATACTATACCATAAAATGCACATGCAGTGGGAGTTTTGAGAATGATATGTCAAAACGAGGAAATGAGAATTATGAAATAGTAAAGAAGGTTTTAAGGTATTTGTGTGGAACTACTAGTTATGGAGTGTGATACCAAGGAAGACCATGATTAGACATAGTGTTGGAAATACATGGATTTGTTTACATAGACTGGGATAGAGATATGGATCACAAAATATCTACAAGTGGGTATGTGTTTAACCTATTTGGAGGACAAATCAGATGGATGATAAAAATACAATCTATAGTGGTACTATCAATTACAAAACTTGAATACATGGAAACCACTCATGCAAGAAAGGAAGCAATATGATTATATTTGTAGATCTATCAAAGGTGCTTGACATTTATGAGGAAACCCCAAATTTTTAATTTCATAATTTTGGAGATCTGATCTAGGGGAAAGATTCACCCTACTTAGGTGACCTTCTTGGTGGTTTTAGTAAGTGATAAATGAGATTGAAAATGGGGGAAACTGAGGATATTCCTTTCAGCGGTTAGACTATTATGAAGGAAACTAGCTCTGAAACCATGTTAAAATTTTGGTATGCTCATTTAACAATATTAAATATCACATCATTGTCACCCAACCATATGCATTCACATATGTGACCCCCGAGCACACTAACATTTTCTTAGATAGAATGATTATGGAACATCCACACTAGAACCAACAAATAAACCCTAACCAAAAACACCACTATTGTAGCAACAATGCAATACCAAGAGAACGCACCTCTAATAATAGAAGCATACCTTTACGAAGAGAAGAACACAAGAGAGATACCAGAAATATTGAGATTACCCCACAACAACTATTGCACCACCCTCTCTAGACTTGTGCCTCCTTTTGCTACAACTGCAGTTGTTGCTCAAACTTTCACCCTCCTTCTGCTAAGTGATATTGTGTACAAATGAGGAATTCCTATCCTCTATTTATACTAGTCTGCCAAAGTGTCTTTTCATGTGGGGCCGACCTTACTTTCTGGAGCCTTTTAATACTTTATTATTATTCTCTTTGGGTCGACTTCTCTTCTATGGTTTTCACACATATGTTGAATGGTTCTCTTACTTCTGCAATATTCTATTCTAAGTACAAAGGTTACACTTGGATGTTAATACCTCTCGCAGCTACCAAAACATCAACATCAACCCCTTCCTTTTGGGACGGCTAGTCCTACCACTGATAACCCCCATATTTTGAAGCAAGGATTTGAGTTTTCATCACCACAAGTTTGGACATATGGTTTGAGAGTGAATCCAAGTTAGTTATATTTTCATGGATGAAATAAATATTTTGTTGAGCATAGGAGTGGTTATGGTATATCTTGTGTTGCAACTCATCACACAGAGTTTTCAAATAGCATAATTTGGTGGATAGTTATGTTTAATGAGTGGTAGAAATAGAGATGTGGGTCCAAAAAAATGTTACTAGAGAGTGGTAGCAAGGCAATCAAAATTTTGTTATGGGTTTGTTGAGATAGTTTCCTAGTAGTGCGACAAATGGGTCCACCAAAAATACTCACCAAAGAGTGGTAATATGATGATTATCTCACCAAAAGATTTTTTTTGAGACATGTTGTTGTGTTGGTTTTGTCACTTGGGTGAGAAAAAACACAACACTTGCATACTTAGTTAATCCAGATAAACATGACAAAAGTTTGTGAGTTGATTAGAGAAACCAAATACACATGAAAACAAATAAATACAACTAAAAACAACTAAGAAATAAATGTTAGAGAAGATTGAGAAACTAGAACCATGAAAATAAAAAATTGACCAACATATAGCTACCAATGGATCAATAGATTAATAGAATAAACACCATAGAGAAAGGCAGGGACTTATGAGTGCCCTCTTCCTCCTTGGGAGGGATCTTGAGTTCCCTAATTGAGAGCTCTCATCTTCATACAATGGAAGAAATGATAATGGTGAAGAAATACAATGCTTATTCCCTCAAGAGGTCAGTGGAATGGCCTATTGCAATGGTGGTTGAAGAATTCAAAGAGAAAAGAGGATTCTCAAAGAAGAATTCTTGCAGCATAACAATACCTTGAAGATATTATTATCTTAGTACACCCATGACACATATTTATAGCATCCATACATGGCAATATATAGTTGGTTCATAGTGTGAACAAGGGGCCTTTTGGGGCACTTCTTAGACCTTAACCAACCTCCAAGCTAGATTTTGCTCAAATATGAGTGTCAAATCGTGTTGGGGGTTGGACTAGAAGTGCTTGAGGGGCCAAAAAGATTCATAAATGTGTTGTTCATAGGAGTGTGCATATTTTATCATAGTTAGTCGTGCATCTTGCGCACAGTGTGCGCTAAGGCTTGTGTTGGCTTGTGCATTCTGTGCACTGTGCGCGCTCTCCGTTTGGTGAATTTTCACACTTTGATTTTTTGACCCAAGTATATAGTTTTTTTCCTTTTCATGGACTTTGGTGCTAGAGGGAATTGACTTTGTTAAAAAAAACTCTCTTGTTGCCAAGTTAACTTTTATTAGATTTATTTTATCTGTTGTTGGTGATTTTGATTTAAAAGTAGAAAAAATGAATGTGAAGACCACATTCCTACATGGGGATATAGAATAATAAATATACATGAAGCATCCAGAGGGATTTTTAGTGAAAGGAAATAAAGAGTTGGTATGTAAGATGGAAAAATCCCTATATGGGTTACAACAACCACTAAGGATGTGGTATAAAAAAATTGAGACTTATATATTGAGACTTAGTTTCACAAGGAGAAAAGTTGATCATTGTGTGTATTTCAAATTAGTCAGTGATCATATTGTTTATTTGGTCTTGTATGTGGATTATAGGTTGTTGATATGAAATGACAAGGAAATTATCAGGATGTGAAAACTTAGTTGTCCTCTAAATTTGAAATGAAAGATTTTGGTGTTGCAAATTTTATTTTGGGTATGGAAATTAAAAAAGATTAGACAAACAAGAAATTGTGGTTGAATCAAAGAAAATCTGTTGAGTCCATATTGTGAAGGCCTAATATGTAGGAATGTAGATATGTTAAGGTCCCTATTCCTCTAGGTGTAAAGTAACCTGCAGATTAGTGTCCCAAGACACAGGAAGAGGAAGAGGACATGTCACGTGTTTTGTATTCTAGTGTGGTTGGCCATTTTATTCATGTAATAGTCTATACTATACCATAAAATGCACATGCAGTGGGAGTTTTGAGAATGATATGTCAAAACGAGGAAATGAGAATTATGAAATACTAGTAAAGAAGGTTTTAAGGTATTTGTGTGGAACTACTAGTTATGGAGTGTGATACCAAGGAAGTCCATGATTAGACATAGTGTTGGAAATACATGGATTTGTTTACATAGACTAGGATAGAGATATGGATCACAAAATATCTACAAGTGCATATGTGTTTAACCTATTTGGAGGAAAAATTAGATGGATGTGAAAAATACAATCTATAGTGGCACTATCAATTACAAAATTTGAATACATGGAAACCACTCATCCAAGAAAGGAAGTAGTATGATTATATTTGTGGTGATTATATTTGTATATCTATCAAGGTACTTGACATTTATGAGGAAACCCTAAATTTTTAATTTCATAATTTTGGAGATCTGATCCAGGGGAAAGATGTGCCCTACTTAGGTGACCTTCTTGGTGGTTTCAGTAAGTGATAAATGAGATTGAAAATGGGGGAAACTGAGGATATTCCTTTCAGCGGTTAGACTATTATGAAGGAAACTAGCTCTGAAACCATGTTAAAATTTTGGTATGCTTGTTTAACCATATAAAATATCACATCATTGTCACCCAACCATATGCATTCACATATGTGACCCCGGAGCACATTAACATTTTCTTAGATAGAATGATTCTGGAAAGTCCACAATAGAACCAACAGATAAACCCTAACCAAAAACACCACTATTGTAGCAACAACGCAATACCAAGAGAAGTACCTCTACTAATAGAAGCATACCTTTACCAAGAGAAGAACACAAGAGAGATACCATAAATACTGAGATTACCCCACAACAACTATTGCACCACCCTCTCCAGACTTGCACTTCCTTTTGCTACAACTGGAGTTGCTGCTCAAACTTGCACCCTCCTTCTGCTAAGTGAGATTGTGTACAAATGAGGAATTCCTATCCTCTATTTATACTAGTCTTCGAAAGTGTCTTTTCATGTGGGGTCGACCTTACTTTTTGGAGCCTTTTAATACTTTATTATTATTCTCTTTGGGTCGACTTCTCTTCTATGGTTTTCACACATATGTTTAATGGTTCTCTTACTTCTGCAATATTCTATTCTAAGTACAAAGGTTACACTTGGATGTTAATACCTCTCGTAGCTACCAAAACATCAACATCAACCCCTTCCTTTTGGGACGGCTAGTCCTACCACTGATAACCCCCATATTTTGAAGCAAGGATTTGAGTTTTTATCACCACAAGTTTGGACATATGGTTTGAGAGTGACTCCAAGTTGGTTATATTTTCATGGATGGAATCAATATTTTGTTGAGCATAGTCTATATTGTGTTGCAACTCATCACACAAAGTTTTCAAATAGCAGACTTTCGTGGATAGTTATGTTTAATGAGTGGTACAAATAGAGATGTGGGTCCAAAAAAATGTTACTAGAGAGTGGTAGCAAGGAAATCAAAATTTTGTTATGGGTTTGTTGAGATAGTTTCCTAGTAGTGCGGCAAATGGGTCCACCAAAAATACTCACCAAAGAGTGGTAATATGATGATTATCTCACCAAAAGGATTTTTTTGAGACATGTTGTTGTGTTGGTTTTGTCACTTGGGTGAGAAAAAACACAACACTTGCATGCTTAGTTAATCTAGATAAACACGAAAAAAGTTTGTGAGTTGATTAGAGAAACCAAATACACATGAAAACAAATAAATGCAACTAAAAACAACTAAGAAATAAATGTTAGAGAAGATTGAGAAACTAGAACCATGAAAATAAAAAATTGACCAACATATAGCTACCAATGGATCAATAGATTAATAGGATAAACACCGTAGAGAAAGGCAGGGATTTATGAGTCCCCTCTTCCTCCTTGGGAGGGCTCTTGAGTTCCCTAATTGAGAGCTCTTATCTTCATACAATGGAAGAAATGATAATGGTGAAGAAATACAATTCCTATTCCCTCAAGAAGTGAGTGGAATGGCCTATTGCAATGGTGCTTGAAGAATTCAAAGAGAAAAGAGGATTCTCAAAGAAGAATTCTTTTAGCACAACAATACCTTGAAGATCTTATTTTCTTAGTACACCCATGACACATATTTATAGCATCCATACATGGCAATATATAATTGGTTCACAGTGTGAACAAGGGGCCTTTTGGGGCACTTCCTAGCCCTTAACCAACCTCCAAGCTAGATTTTACTCAAATATGAGTGTCAAATTGTGTTGGGGGTTGGACTAGAAGTGCTTGAGGGACCGAAAAGATTCATAAATGTGTCATTCATAGGAGTGCACATATTTTCTCGTAGTTAGTCGTGCATCTTGCACACAGTGTGCGCTGAGGCCTATGTTGGCTTATGCATTTTGTGCACTGTGCGCGCTCTCCGTTTGGTGAATTTTCACACTTTGATTTTTTGACCCAAGTATATAGTTTTTTTCCTTTTTATGGACTTTGGTGCTATAGGTGACTGATTTTTGTTGGCATTGATGTTTTTATTCAACCATTGTGTGCAATGTTGCGGATGATTTTTCAGTGATAATAGATGCTCCCCAATGTGTGAGGTTACGAGCATACATATAGATGAAATAAATCAATGTTTACTTTGCTGAGAGTGCCATTGTAATGAAGAGTGAACATAGGAACTGCAAGAGAGATCCGTTAGAGGGAGATGGAAAATTGTGGGACCCAAACCATTCTCGAGGAAAAAATAATCTTTTGTACAAATGAGGCGAGAATGTCCCATGCTCGTGTCATGAAACCAAAATGTGTAACTATAACTGATGATGTATGTTGATTTATATAACTGCAATGCCCTCAGGGGTGGTTGATAATGACAAATGACAATTATGAATGGTCAACAAGATTTGAAGTGAGTCAAGGATGACTGTAAGAATTGTTGATGACTCATAGGCATTGATGGCCTAACAAATTTAGAGGTCTTTGACTCGTATGAAATAACTGCAATAGTGGCATAGTAAGACCCACTGTAACATGAGATTTTGTTGAAGTCGAATGTTATGGGGGTCAACGAAATCATAAAGAAATGATGATTCTCTTTTTGTTGTATGAGACTCCTCATTGAAAATGTAATGAGAGTCAAGATACTTTCTTCCTTTTGGAAACTGTGTTTATGTCGACAGAAAGGGAGACGTGGTGCCAAGAAGCGAAGGGATTATTGAAATCCACTAAGTAATAGGTGATATCAGGTACTGATGCGTACCATGAACGAAGTCAAGATGTTGTGGGACTCAAGACTTCCCCTTGTTGGGGATTTTGAAAGGTGACTGGAAGCAACTGTAAAACGGGATCTAGTGTTAGGGGGACTACTAGATATGGGGTTAAGCTGTGCGAGAGGCTAACAAAGTGGGAACATGTATAGATCATGGGTACATGGACTTGGGATAATATGGGTTTCTTAACGATGTCAATTTGAAAAAAGGGTGGATGCCCCAACCAAGGGAGACATGGGTTGCTTTTCCAGGGAAAATAAGGCCATCAAGGATGACGACGAAAAAACTATGTATATGTTGGAAACAAAGGATTTATACAATTACCAAAGAAATAAAGAATAATTTGGGTTGAATATACAGATACAGAAATGGGTGCCCTAGTGAAAGATGGCTTTTCCTGTTAGGGTGCAAGTTTTTGAAAGAGAATGAGTGGAGGGTGGGGGGGGCATGGATGGGTTTCTATATTAGGTAAATGGATGGAGGAAAATTTGTAGATGGGCAAACTGATGGTGGATGAGATGAAGGGATAATGAAAATACGAAGATGCAATTAATAGAACCAAGATGAGATGAATTGGGAGTCCATTGGGAAGGTTAGAAATATGATGAGAAGAAGTATGGGGTTCATTCTCAGAATTTCATAATACTATAGATACTTCCAATCCTAGGAGGTGAAAGCAGCGCGAGTGTCAATTGTCGAGGGAAACTATGAATGGGACAACTCATGTGGGGGAGAGTGCTATCGGATGACAATACCAAAATGTGGTAGAGGTGAAGATACTGCAGAGATGAATGTAGGGATCCTAAAGGTAAATGTCAGAGGTTTTGACGAGGATATGCAATTGATTTACAGAGGGAATAATTACATTCCAATGTCTAACATATACCTGAAGATGCTGTAAAGTTTGCTGAGAAGCTACCTACATGCAAGAAAACCAAATACCCGACGTGAACAATATATGATGAGAAATATCATATAACAACTATTTGATAAAACTGAAAGTGAGCATGCGTACCTGAGTGTGGCATGCGAAAAATGCTCCTTTGGGGCCAAGTGCAAATGATGGCCCGGGGAATGTGAATGTGTAGATAGCAGGATCAAGATCCCGTGGCTGAGAACAGATCAGAAAAGGAAGGCTCTAGGGGCACCTTGAGTGTCATTTTTGTATGTATATATGGGTTTATGGGCCCAGATTTTGTATAGGGTATTGGATACCCATTTTTTGTACTCATAGGGGTGAGGGGACTCAAGAGCCTACAAGAGATTGTATATGTATAGTTTTTGTAAAATGTTGAGGACCTTCATGATATATATATGATGGATATATTTTGGATCATTCATGTCTTTATGTTTTATGTGTTTATGGTGCCTATTCTATGTGTTGACAAATGTACGATTCTATGTATATAATGTTGTTTAATGTGATAAATGCCAATCTAGTACTAGGTTAGTCATGTGATCTGCTACTTGATGGACATTTCTTGGAATATGTGTAAATGTTATGGAATCAAAGTTTTGAGATAATATTATAACTTGCAGGTATTTTTGAAACATGCAAGGATCGTGGAAATGATATACGTTGTTGAGCTGCAGGATGAAAAGTTGGAAATCTAGTAGAACGTTAAGGTGACGAATGTGGCAGTGACTGGCCTTGGCCAGGAGACCAATGACAATGTCATATTCGGCTTGGTTTTTGGTGGTAGGGCCTAAACATATGGCACTGGAATGGAGTAGGATATGTGAAGGGGTCATCGGAGGGGATGAAGAAAAGGTATTTGTCGGGGAAATCCTCATTGATGGAGGAAGCTTTGGCATCCGAGGGAAAATACGTAATGATTTCGGCTAGGAAAAGAGATTTCTTCCTTTTGGGAGTAGATAACTCTAGATCATATTCCTAGAGGGTAACGATCCATCGGGAAATTTTTCCATTAAACTGTCATCGACTAAGCAAGTACTGTATGGCATTAGAATCTCCTTAGACCTTGGTAGTTTGAAGAAGAATATAATTTCACAGTTTTGAATTGTGAGGACAACTGCTAAGGCGAGTTTCTCATCATGATTGTATTTTAAGGGTGGCCTTGAAAGTTTTTTACTAATTTAGGAAATCACATGTTCATGCCCATCATCCCCTAATTGGACAAGGACTCTAGCAACTAAGACAGTTGAGGCTAACAAGTAGAGGATGTAATCGTGATCATAGTCTGGGGGACTAATCACAAGGGCATTGGATAGGGAAGATTTTATGTCATCAAAATATATTTGAGCATGTTCATCCCATCGAAATGGCATATCATGTCATAGTAGGTGGAGGAAACCATGCTCATGAGTGGTGTAGTCTAAGACAAAGTGACGTAAAAATTTGGTTTTTCATTGTAGGCTTTGGAGTTGGCATAAATTCCTAGGTGGTGGAATTTCTATGATAGCTTGGAACTTTAGGGGGTCCACCATGATGCCATGTTGGGAAACAATGAACCCAAGAAGGCACCTAACCGTGACGCAAAAGACACACTTGAAGGGGCTCAAGTGGATAATATACTAGTGACACCATTGGAAAATGATGCGTAAGTAGTCTAAATGTTGTGATCACTTTTTGGATCGAGCAGTGAGGTCATCCAAATAAGAAATGATGATGCAGGAAAGATCATGGAAAACATAGGTCATGGCCCATTGAAACATAGCACCTGCGTTCTTGAGTCCAAAAGGCATGACGCGATAAGAAAAGGTACCCTAAGGGGTTGTAAAAGTAGTTTTGTATTGATCTGCTCGGTGGATATGAATTTGGTTATAGCCAGAGAACCCATCTATCAAGGAAAGTTTCTCATGGATGACACAATCATCAATGATTTGGTCGATGAAAGGGGCTGGATTTTTTTTTTTGGGACAAGCATAGTTTAGATCGCGAAAGTCTATGCATACGCGAATAGTTCCATGTTTTTTTTTTTACAGGGATGGGGTTGGAGACCCATGAAGTATAGGGGTAAATGAACCCAGCAGCGTGTAACTTGCCAATTTCGTCTTTGATAGTCGCAACTTTCGATGGGCAGAGGGGAAGTTTCTTTTGATGAGCAGGGGCGACATCCGGCTAGGTTTTGATTCAATGTTAGACTATAGAAGGATCGAGTCCAGGAATCTTCGTATATGACCAGGAAAAAATGTCCTGGTATTCCTGAAAGAGAGATTTGTAAGAAACGATTTCTTCAGGGGAGCATGCCACGCTAATGATTATCTCTTCTATAATTCTTGGTTTGATGGAAATGTCAATTTTCACTGTAGGTGAGATGTTTTCCATGTTTCCTTCTTCAAAAGCATCGAGGGCATGGATAGGGTTGTTGAACCAATTAATATGCCTCGGAGGAATAAAATCCTTGGTTTCGATTACGCACATAGAGACTTGGGTAGGAGGGTGAAAGGCCTCTTGTGAGAGAAAAAGTGTTCGATTATGGAGCGCATTCCATGGGAAATCAGGGGTGGTTAGTTCCTCCAAGATATCTTCGTCACATTGAAAAATGCAAGAAGACAGGGGTCCTATGCAATGGTAGGGGGAACCATCGATGGGTAAGTGTTATTGTCTTCAAGGGATGAGGATGTAGAAGGGATATCGTGTACGGGGTGTAATGGTTCACTTGACATGAATTGAATGCCACGATACTATGGATGGTACCTCATCCGCGCAGAGACTGAGGAAGAAACATAACAAATGTCAGTGATGTGAGAAGCAGTAGGGAGAGCCTGAGGGGGCTCAAGCAGGGATGTTTGGTCTACAAAGGTTAACATTTGGAAGAATTGAGGTAGAGCAGGGCAATGATGGATGTAATGGCCATATTTTGAGCATATGGCATGAGCGAAATTGGTTCGTAACCCTTTCTTGTGTGTAGTTGAGGACTTCGTAGTAGTACCTGAAGTACTAGGTGGAGTGGTAAGCAATGGGGTTTCTCTAGGGATTTGGATGAGATTGAGCAACTTAGGAATAGTAGGACATCTATTAGTGGGGTTTCCTTCTCTTTCACATAATGCGCAAGGAGGTTGAGCTTGGGGAGGGAGTGGATTTGTGGTCGTTCTTCATTCTTTTCCCCCCAGTGGTAGTGGTGTTACCGCTAGTTGGGGGTTATGGTGGTGTGGAAGGAGCCTGTACTGAGATCTGCATCGGTAATCCCTTTGTATGAGGAGGGAGAGATGATGTAAGAACCATAGCGGGTGGATGGAGATACCATACAGGGATTGCGAACACCATGTTGGGAAGTGTGAGAGTAGCAGCTACCTGGAATGCTTGGACTCCAGGTGGGGGGTAGAAGAAGGGGATTTGAGTAATGGTTTGCAGGATTATCTCCCAAACAGGTATTTTCTCCTGGAGTGGGGGAAAATATGGGACAAGTGGTTCGGTGGTGGTTTCAGGGAATTCTTGAGGTAGTATTTCTTCGATTGGTGGAACTTTGATGTGTGGAGGGGCCTCAGTGTTTTGATTGGTGTCTCTAATATCAGTTATGTTAGAGTAAACTACACACACTTGTGATGATCAGGAAGGATGTAGGAGAGGTGGTGCTCCATGGTAAGTCCCTAACAAGTATGGGTCCTTGAATATTCTAGACCCATGTTGACGATCGAAAAAGCATCAGAGCTAGTTTGGACAAGGGGGAGGATGTTATCAATGTTGGCAGAATGATTAGGCTCATAATGTGTAATTTGGTCGATGGTGATGATTTTCCCGTTATCAGGGAACATCATCGTATGAAAAACAAAAGAGGCTATAGCCTTCACAACATACATGTAGCTACACCCAAAGAAGAGGTTATAATCAAGTGGGGCATCGATAAACTCAATGTCAATCAGGATGGTTTTTCCCCCAAGTTCTACGGGGAAATTTTGGAAGATCCCTTCAGGAGATGATGGTCAACCGTCATATGGCAGATGGTACTAGCTCCATCTGCTAAGGGTAATGGCAGATGGTACTAGCTCCGATGAGCCAATTTTTTTCCATACGAATTTGGACATGATGCATGTGGATGCACCTTCATCAATGATACACCAATGAACTATGATGTTTCAGATATTAACTGGCATCTGAAAATCTACCAGGGCAGGGAGGCATGGTTCCCCATTATCTAGATCAAAGGTGATGAGTCGAGTATCAACTGGGTCAGCTTCCCCCAAAGTGAAAAGCAGGAATTTCATTATGAGGGACATGTTTGGAGGACCTCTATCATAGACATGTATGGAGGGGACTATTCTAAGTCATCAACCAAATTTTATTTATGGTATTCCCTAGCATGAGGGTTATGTACATTCCGTTGTAAAGGTACACGGGGTATACGAGGATTGGGGTCAGTGTTAGGGCATGGGATCATCAATGGTTTTTCAAATGTATCATAAGTTGTTCCAAAGGTGGTTGGGGTAGATTCAGGAGGGACTCCATATTGATTACCATGAGTTTGTAGAAGGATCTCTTCCTTGGTGGTAAGGAGGATATTACGATCAACCAGATTTTCGGGCTAATTGGGACCTAGATTTGGATATTGCTCCATTTGTGGTGGGGCAGAGTTAATATCTTGTTGAGTATTCATCACACCTTGGTGTGGAATAGGGTTTTGAAACACAGGTGGAGGTGGTAGTTTAAAATGGTGTTGTGGGGCCTGCATAGTTGCAGGTGGTGCTGGGGGGTGTTGAGTGTTCATGGATTCTTTCATCTATTTGAACTCAAAAATTTGGGGGAAGGGGTGAGTATAATGTCCATACTCACCACATAGATCACAAGGGAAGTTATTCATGAGATTATGGTTATTCCCTTGCCGTGGTTGATTGTTATTGTTTCCCCCTTGGGGGTTTTGGTTGCCTTGAAACTAGTTTCCCCCAGCGGGTTGGTTTTGTTGGGGGGTATTTCCTCTTGGTCATGGGTTGTTATAGTTTTGATTTTTCCCTTTCTTCTTGGAATTATTCGGATGATGGGTTGTATTTTCCGTATTCAACTATTCAAAAGTATGAACCTGTTGAATGGGAGAGGGATGAACAAAATTAACACTGGCATGTGGTTGTCTTGGTGGAGGAGCAACTTGCTCAGCAGGACCAGGAAATGGAAAATATGCATTGTTTTGTGGAGACGAACCATGTGGTGTGTAGGAAGTTGAATTAATTACACCACTATTGGGTTTATGTGCGAGGATTGATGACGAACTTGTACTTGGTTGAGATACTGGATGCATCATGGGTACCGGTCGGGGTATCCCCAACGGTTGAGAGGGACCAATAGGATATGATTGTTGGTGAGTGGGAGGAGGGTAATAAGACACTCCTCCATACGGTTTCGGATATTGATTTGCACATAAGTAGGTGATGGGTGGTTTTAAGGGTTGAGATGGGTCATAGAACTAATCAACCCATCTGCAACGTTACAAACCCTAGGTTTTTCCTGGCCAAATGGTAGGGGTCTAGGTGCATTAGGAAATATTGTATACAAGTAACCTGATTGAGCATATATGAGGTCAAATTGTTGGGCCTTGCTGATGGCCTCCTCCTCTGATTGAGGAAAAGTGGATTCTACATATTTGGAAATCACAGAGACAAGTGATTTAAGAAACCAATCAAAATGTTGTTCTTTGGTGGTTTCTTCTTTACACAAACTACGTCGTCACTGCCATTCATGGATGTGGTCGGCGATATGGATAGTAGTGGTTTTTTTTTATCTCAAAGAGAATTTGTAAGACAATATCATGATGAATTGGTAAATGGAAAAAGGAAAAAAGGCCTTGGACAATGATTCAAAGGTCACATGGGACCCTGATTTTTCGTCCACATACCATTTGGTTGATGAACCAGTGATATTTATTTGAAATAAACTTAAGCGGATGGAATCATCCATGATGTTATTTGAAGAGAACCATAAGTGGAAGGTCATATAATGGTTGGAAGGATCTTCCCCCGATTTTCCTTCAAACTTTGGAATGTCTGAAGGTAACTTGGTAAGCATATTGGGCCCAGTAACATCATGAAAAATGGGATCATTCATGAGTTTGGTTAAATTATGAAAGTTGAGGGATGCCAGGTATGGCATAGGGAGATTTGGCAGAGGATTAGTTCCATCCATCGTGTGTGTAGGTAATGGACCTTTCCTTTGAGAGGGATTTAGTGGGGGTGTACTTCTTCCTTGAGAATAATTTTGACTACCGCCTCCTTTTGAATGAGAAACAATAGATGGATCGCCTTCAGTATTTGACCCAAGCAAAGTGGAACCAATTAAAGTTGATCCCAGAATAGTAGCACTCATGGGGGTTTGATATGGTTGAGTCAGTGAGTTGTTGAGACTAGGAACTCCTCCTAGAATAGGAGGAAGATTCTGCAAGCGTCTAGAACGACGAGGATTCTGTGGGTCCCCTATGGCTCTGACTAGCAAAGTGAATGTGTACAAATGGTGACAAGAAAAATAAATGAACCAGTGATTTTATAATTTTGACCTTCACAACATAGTATAACTCAAAATGGAATGTAATCAAATGAACATCATACATACATCAATTGTAAATTAAACAAGCACGGGGATAGGTGGATTTTGTCCATGTTAGGAAACAATAAAAAAATAAAATCTCATGTCCTAAAAGACTTATGGTCCTTCCTTCGATTTAGCATTGGGACTTATAATAGCACTAAACAGTGGGTTCTGAAGCCACCAGAAGAGGAACTAATGAAGGTTGAAGTAGTCATTTATAATGAGGGGTAGAGGGTTCATATCTCGAAAGAGCTGGCGATATTTCCCAATAGCCACCCAAAATTTGACCAAGGTGTGATTGCAGCCCATAACTGCCACCTGTGTAGATATCCTAAGTTTGGCCACTAAGTACCTTGGTTAAAGTGAGACATTTAGATATTCAACCTCATAAAATGGGTCATGGGCTAGATGCCCTCACAAGAGTTGGGTGACTCAAGGAGGGATGCATAGAACAACCATACCTTGACCTTCGACCCTTCACAGGTATCTCCCTGCCTTATGGTGTAGGAACACTTGACTTGGAGGATTTTAAGGATCCCTACTCACAACTTGTATTGTTTCAAAATGTGAGAACCTGATAACGAGGGGTTATTTGGATTCCTACTCTTGAGATCCTAGTTAGACTAAAAAATTATTTTGGCACCCCGTATGGGGGAAAATTTAGTGCGTTTTTAGAAAATTTTAGATATGGTGGGATGATATATTGGGGTCATGGACCAATATCGTTTTGAATTAAATGGGTGTGGTTAATTTCCAAAGAAGTAGTCAGATATTTCGGAATTCCTTTGAACAAATCCTACTTCAACCTCCACTATTATAATATAAGTTTTGTGTGTGAGGAGTAGCTTTGTGTGCAATAAAGTGAAAAGTGTGCAAAGATGTTAATAAGTTAAGTCTGATATTGCAACATGTGGACTTCCTGTGGTCCTTACAAATATTCTTACCTAGCTTACTATGTGTCTTTGGTACAACCTTGCAGAATATTTAAATCCCTAAAGAACTAGAAATGTGGACATATGGGTCCTTACAAATCCTTTAAACTCCCTAGAATGTTTTTTACACTAAGAAATCTCTTGAAAACTATCCTAGAATTGCAAACATGTGGGCATGTATGGGCCCATTACTTGATATTTAAACTTCCCTAGATTTTGATCTAAACTAAGAAAGATTTTAGAAACTATCCTAAGATTTCAACATGTGGGCATGTATGGGACCTTACAAAACTTTAAGATGATTTCCAAAACTAAGAGGAACCCTAGGGGGGAGTTGCCCTCTCCTAAATATTTTGTTAAGGGAGATGAAACTTCCTTTCAACCACCTTTTCTGATTCCCAAGATCACACTAGGGTGTGAAGGAAGAGCATACGTGAGGGTTGATATTGGTTTCTGTTCCCAATTTAAGCGATTGTGTATGAAAAGAAATAACTTAAACTTAAAATTTTACAATCCAAATGAGCTATCCATGTGGAAAAAAATAAAAGAGAAGAATAAGGATTATTTTTACCCTTAAGTGCTTATGTTAGCTAACCTTTCTTATGAGAATGGACTCTAAGTGGAGTGTAGTTTCCTTACAAAGTGCAGGAAAATAAAAATTTGAAGGCTAGGGGCCCTCAAACCATGCATAAAAATCGTTACAATTTGAGAAAACTGGACTTATGCGTGGGCTAAAGTTCTAACAAGCATGCATAGGGCGTAGACTGCGTAGAGTGCACAAAGAAAAGAATCATATGGTGCACACTGTGTGCAGAGTGCGTGTCTGTGGGCCTTGAAATCCACACACTTCATGTCGCACATCGGGGGAGAAATTTCCAAGTGAAATACTCCTTCCTTGGATTTGAATTTTGACTTTGGTAGGTTGGGCTAGGCCGGTTTTGGGACCTGCATGTCAAAAAAATAAAAATGATGTGCTCTCAAGACTTAAATAGGGAGGAATTTGATATTGATCCCCAGTATGGTCGTCAATCTATTGTGTTGGTTTTGTCACTTGGGTGAGAAAAAACAAAACAATTACATGCTTAGTTAAGCTACCTAAACAAGACATAATTTTGTGATTTGATTAGATAAACCAAATACACATGCAAACAAAGAAATACAACTAAAAACAACTAAGAAATAAATGTTAGAGAAGCTTGAGAAACTAGAACCATGAAAATAAAAAATTGACCAACATATAGCTACCAATGGATCAATAGATTGATAGGCTACACACCATAGAGAAAGGCAGGGACTTATGAGTCTCCTCTTCCTCCTTGGGAGGGATCTTGAGTTCTCTAATTGAGAGATATTCTCTTCATACAATGGAATAAATGATAATGGTGAAGAAATACAATGCCTATTCCCTCAATAGGTGAGTGGAATGGCCTATTGCAATGGTGCTTGAAGGATTCTAAGAGAAAAGAGGATTCTCAAAGAAGAATTCTTGCAGCATAACAATACCTTGAATATCTTATTTTCTTAGCAAACCCATGGAACATATTTATAGAATCCATACATGGAAAGATATAATTGGTTCATAGTGTGAACAAGGGGCCTTTTGGGGCACTTCCTAGCCCTTGACCAACCTACAAGCTAGATTTCGCTTAAATATGAGTGTCAAATCATGTTGGGGATCAGACTAGAAGTGGTTGAGGGGCCGACAAGATTCATAAATGCCCCGTTCATAGGAGTGTGTGAATTTTCTCATAGACAATCACACATCTTGCGCACAGTACACGTTGAGGTCTTTATTGTCCTGCGCACTATTCGTGCGCTCCCTTTGGTGAATTTGCACACTTTGATTTTTTGACCCAAGTATATAGTTTTTTTCCTTTTGATGGACTTTGGTGTTGTAGGTGGACTAATTGTTGTTGGCATTGATGTTTTTCTTCAACCATTGTGTGCAATGTTGCGGATGAGTTTTCAGTGATAACACATGTCTCAAATAAGGGTGGAGTTAGGACCCAAATTTTTTCTTTTTAACTCTTTTCAACATTTTATGCTTTCTCGAATATTATTATGATGAAAAAGTTCTCAAATTGTCAATACTAGAATTCATGTAGGAATTTTGTTTACTAGCAGCAAGGAGCAGGGTTTCTAAGGTCCCGATAGAAAGAGACTTCTAGGTGACATAATCCTCTAATAAACATGTAGGTTCCAATGGTATTACTCAAACCAATCTCTCAAGGCACCAACTAAGGAGTCTCAACCATACCCTTAGCGATACTACTTTGATTGCCTAGGTACTAGAGAGTAATCTTCCTGAGTGTTATAGAAAAATATGGTTTTTGATAACCTAGGGGAATTTTGATATATTTTATGGTACGCGGAAGTCAAATTCCATATATATATGTGTGTGTGTGTGTGTGTGTGTGTGTGTGTGTGTGTGTGTGTGTTTTCAAATGCAATACTACTCAAAGGGGTACAAACAAGAGTTACAAGGGTGTCCAACCAAGTGAAACTATTTGTATTTCATGCATGTACTCTTTCCCTACCATAAATTTATCAATTGAATGAAAAATCATTGTTTTATTTGTAGATGTTGAAACACATCTCTAGCCTAAAAAAATTCTCTAAAATATTGTCTCAAGAAAGTGCTCTAATACCACTAGTGGTGTTCTTTATTAGAAAAATGGAATATTTATAGATAATATATCAAGATTTATTGTAGAAATGAAAAACTATATAAGGAATAAACAATAGAAGAACCAAAATACCACAAATATTTATACCTTTATTGATAAGGGCACCGTTCACTTTTCTCTTTGAGGGGGGAACCTCTAAATGATTAGGGATCCAATTACAATATACTTCACAATACATATAATTACATTGTTTCTACTTCTTTATTGCAGTGATAGGCGCTCTACAACCGAGTATGAGGGATATGTTTTCATGTACATAACATAAAAAAATAATTTAAAAAAATTACAGTTCAACTCTATTACACACACACACATCAATAATACAAGTATCTATCCCAAAACTTGAAATTGTGAGAGAAAAAATAAAGGGAATTATCTGATCCAAATTGCAAAGGAAAACTAAGTAGTTTTACTTACAAATCCATCAAATGGAGGGAATAGTGTGACCGAAATAATGTGATTTGATATTCGGACTAGATTTAGAAATATTTCTTGCATCACTGACATATTTCATCTTATAATCACATAGAGTATCACAGTTGTTAATGGATTTTAGGAAAAGGTTCGTCAAAAAAATCAACACAACATCAAATTTTCAAAGTACATTAATATCAAATTTATAATATACAACTCAAGTAGAAAAATCCAAATCCACACACACATACAAGGTTTCCTTTCACATAAAAAGACTGCTTTTGTTTTCTCCCATATTGTATTTCAACTTCACAAAGTAAATTGATATCAAATTTATAATAATAAGAATTGTTTTATACAAACTTATTAGCAAAATCCAAATCCATTTTTTTCCTAAAAAAAAAACGTAACTTCATTTCCATGGAAAAAAAAGGTACAATCCTTAAGTGCTAGAGTGTTTTCCAAAGAGCAACAATAATGCATGCTTGAGACCACAAAAAAAAAAAATTCAACCAGAGAGGCTTCTTGTCTTCTTTGCAAAATGAAAATAGACATAAACCTACAAAGTTAAAATACTACTCAGAGAATGAGCCAACAAATAGTTTGTGTACAGAACACAAAAAATTTACACTTCATAATAATCACATTCCCTTTCGGAGATCATCTCTCCATCAGTGAAATCTTCCAATACCATTTGATTTTCAGCTAGGATAAGAGCATCCTTTGACATAGAATCATCTATAGAGTTTTTCTCCCTATAAACATGCTTGAAGATGACATACAATGTCACACACACATAATACAAAGATTTTACCCAGGAAAACCAAACTGGAAAAACCAACAACTTGTTTAGAGATGTACTTTTAATTATTTTTTCATCATATATCCTCTTCATTTTTTACAAAACAAAATATATTGGATCTAATGACATCCAAAACCCCTAATTCATTGACCCAAATTAGTCAACAACCTTAATTTGTTAATCGAAAATGATTTCCTTTACCTTTATAATTAATCTTTCCAATTAATGATTTCCTTTACCTTTATAATTAATCTTTCCAAGAATTTTATCACTTTAATCCCCATTCTCTCTTCATTCTCTCTTAAATTTTTGGATCAAAATTTCTTCCCTATTACCTTCTTTTTTCTCCATGTTTTTTTTAAACTTCACTGCTTATTTATTACTCTTAACCTTATCAATTTAATTCTCATTCTCTTAAATTCTTGGATCAAAATTTCTTCCCTATTACCTTCAATTCAATGTAATTCTCATTCTCTCTTTAATTCACCGTTTTTTTAATTACTAAGTATAAAATTCCCTATTACCTTCCATTCAATTCAATTCTCATTCTCTCTTTAATTCACCGTTTTTTTAATTACTAAGTATAAAATTTTTAATATTAATCCACCGATTGTAAATAGGGGGACTCATCTCGACCTAGTGGTTGTTGTAACTGTAATGAAAATGGTCAACTTTTCCGACATATTCCTACATCCATATCTTCATTACAGTGGAAAATTAAATATTATTTATATATACATAGAGTAACCGGCCCCCCTTATCTTCATTACAGTGGAAAATTAAATATTATTCATATATACATAGAGTAACCGGCCCCTTGGCGTTTGGCTCTTCATTATTGACATTCCAACGGCAAGCCCTTTTAAATGGCATTTATAATTTATAAATAGCTTACATAGAGACTGAAATGGAACACATCTTCAGAAGGCCTGGAAGACTTGGATTCCTTACTGCGATGGAGATAATCATTGTGAATCTTCATGCATGGCTGCTGCTAATTCTAGTGATGTTGAGCAGCAATCAGCTGATATCTTCTTCTCATGGAGCCACACAACCCTCTGGTTAGATTGGGATAATGATATTGTAGTTACACGTCCTCTATGTAGTTTATGATATGATTGGATTAATGGGTTCTTGTTTGTTTTGTGTGGCTATGCAGGTTTTCCGTTTGTGTTTATGACTGTAGATGGGGAGAAAGCAGCAGCAAGAAAATATGATTATATCGTAGTTGGAGGAGGAACGGCCGGCTGTCCCTTGGCCGCAACGCTGTCGACCAAGTATTCAGTTTTGGTAGTGGAGAGGGGAGGATCTCCTTATG
>JZKD02S1868033.1:71413-82326 GCA_000966675.3 Picea glauca
CTCCTGACAAATAGGTTCTATGTTTTCTATGCTAGTCTCTGTTCCACTAGTAAAATACATTCAACTTTGCCATGATCATAATTGGTTTTGGGTGCAACTCTGAAATTTGTAATACGAATGGCTTTACGAATTTGTAATTTGTAATTTGTAATAGTTTTGATTGATGTTGTTCAATGAAACTAGTGAGAACATTCAGGGTTACGCCCATCTCTCCTTTTGCGTTTTTTAAATATACACGCAAAAGATCAGTTGACTTTTCTGATTTGTGAAGTATTGCTCTATACATGACAACGACATTTCCATTGAAAACTTGTCTAGATTTGCAACTAATCAACACTACAATGTTGATTGGTACATAAGCTATTTTTTTGGTCCTATACATTGTAATCAAATACAAGTCAACAAATGAATGTTGGAAGGAGACATTCAAATCCATATTTTGCAATGTCTACCTTTTGTTTTCTATTTCAGATGTTTTTGTTTGTTTGTTTTGTTTTTACACACTGCCTTTTCTTGTGTTGTTGTGGACCAAACAATATTTGTTATGTTAGATTAATATCTAGGAAATCTGAACATATTGTATAAAACATAGCATAAACCAGATTGTATACCAAGAGAAAGTGTTAGAGAAACAATGCAATTATATTTGAAAACACATTTTTGACAATAGTTAAAGCAGATAAAGCAGACAATTTCAAATGCACATACCAATTGGAAAATTTGAATTTCTAATAAAGGAACTAATTTCAAGTTGTTCGGGCTTGTGTGTAAAATAGTAATTTGCATAATACGCACTAATAAGATCAACCATCTAGGATATATAACTTACTTTATTGCTATCAAATGATTAGTGATAAGACGAGTCTCCAAGACTATAGTTTTAACAAAGGAATTTGTTAAAACAAATGTTTATTAGTAGCGTCAAGAATCAAATAAAACATGTCATAATTAATGAATATATGTAATATGTAGTGAACATTTGAAACCTATTTTGTGAAATCATGAAATTTTGAAATAGTAAAAGTATATTTACAATATTGATAACATGAATACTGTGGACTATATTTTGAATGAAATTTAAAAGATAGGTCCTTGAATTGTATAGGACACATAAATACTATTATTTGCTGTTAGGAAGTTTGCATATGTTGGGCTCACATAAGAACTTTGTTTTACTTGCTTGGCTTGACATGGGAAGTATTTTTGATAGGTTTTGGAAGAAGTCAATAAGAAAGTGAATCTTAGGATTTTTGATGGGGAAAGTTAGAACTATATTCAACTACATATTTCATAAGGATCCTAAAGGCACAATGAATACTAGGATAGTAAGATAGTAGACCTTGTATTGAAATCAAATTCATCTTGCGGAGCATGTTTCGAGGTGCATCAAGTTGTTCTAAGATTAAATTTGATTCCTTCGTTTTACTAAGTTCCTAGAGATTATCCCAACATAATAGCAGTATCTTGTTGTCTTTCAGGAAAAAACAATAAAACAAAATGTACTTTAAGGATTTTGAGGGGGGAATTTAAAACTATACTTCACTTTATAATTTGTAACAATGATAGATGCCCAACAATTCACTAGAACAATAGTATCAATGAGTTTCATTGTAAAAAAATATTAGTGCTACAAAGAAAAAATGGAGCATATATAGTGGAATGCAGTGGTAAAAGTAGAACATGTAATCATCTTTTGACTTTTATATTGAACTTAGTGCACCAAGCCACTTGATATAATAAGTTACCTAAAAAACGAAAGCACCAATCTATGATCAAGAAGATTGATGAATATGGGAGACGCATGATAGGCTAGCAATAAAGAAGTTACCGGGTGAAATTGTTTAAAAATATAAAATGAGTTAAAGGCATAGCGAAAATATTTCTTATGCATTTATTCTAGTTTTTTTTGTCTATAATATTCTTTATTGATACAACAATACTATTGTCTCATGAAGGTCATCAACTTTCTCTAATAGTAAATTTTATTGTTTGGTCTTGCTAAGTTTGCATGGAATACTTTCTTTGCAAAAATGTCGTTGCAAATCATAAATGAAGTGAATAGAGTGAAATGAAGAAGAAGAATTAAATATTAAACTATTCTCTCACCCTTTCCATTTAAAAAATCTTTGACAATAAATATTATTGATATATACCAATGTATCTTTATAAAAGGAAAGAAATAGTCCATCTGTTATTAGTCAAATGAATTGGATATATTTTATACTATCTAGGTTATATGGTTTTAAAAGATCAATAGACTATAACATTTTACATTGTATTTAAATCATGTGTTCTATTGACACTTGCATTTTCGGACTATACAAAGCAAAGAATTGAAAGAGACAGAGGTGGTGGGGGGAAAGAATATCATTGATACTAAATTTGATTGTTTGGTTTTACAAAGTTCTTAGACAATGGGATAACATGAGTGCTCTATTTTACTATGTTTCAAAACAAGTCAACAAGGAAATGAATTTTAGGCTTTCTAAGGAGGGAATGTAAAACTTTGGTCCATAGATATAATATAACAATGATATATTTGCAAGAAATCATTAGCATGGTATCACTGGAAATGTTGTATATGAAAATAAACTAGTACAAAACATAAATGCAATACATAAAGTGAAAAATAAGTGGTTAAAAAAATATGGAATCACACTTTCATTTCTATAAACAACTTAGTGTGGGATGTTACTTGAAATAGTAGATTACTAATGTATCATTAAGCATAAACTTTTTGAGTGAAACTGTTAGGAAAATCATATTCAAGAATTCCATAGAGTTAGGTGTGTATCTAGATATTCTAGTAATTAATGCTTTTTTAATGAAATTGTGAGTAGGTAAAAGAATCACTAGAAACAAATCGAGAATATTCCTCATGGATTTGTATCCTAATTATTTTGTTTAACATATGTTCATCAATGTAAGAGTATCGATCTCTTGTCAAGGAGATCAACTTGGCCCATTATTGAATTTGATTATTTTGTCTTATTAAGCTCCCAATCATTGCATTAAAATAATGACAATATTTTATTGGATTTGAGGACAGGCCTATAAGAATTTGAATTTCAGTGCTTTTGAGGGGGCATTTTAAAACTATAGTGCATCAATAAATGGTCATAATGATAGATGGAGAACAAGTCATTAGCATGGTATCATGGAATAATTTGGCTATGAAACCAAATTGGTGTTGCAGAGTGTCTTCTCGAGCAAATCAACTCAATTTGATATCAAATTTGATTGTTTGGTCTTGCCAAGTTTCTAGAGATTGTAGTAACATAAGAAATTTGTCCTATTGTGTCTTTGAAGAAGTCAATCAGGGAAAAAATGAATTTTATCACCTTTGATAAGAATAATTTTAATTTATTAAGTATGTTGAGAAATTCAGAAATTTTATTGAGTGAAACTGTTGAAAACTAGGAAACAAAATATAAAACTATGAGTAGGTAAAAAAATCACTAGAAACATAGTGGGAATTTTCCTCGTGGATTTGTATCGTAATTATTATGTTTATGATGTGTTCATCCATGTAACAATATTGATTTCTTGTCAAGGAGATCAACTTGGTCCATTATTGAATTTGATTATTTGGTCTTAGTATGTTCTCAGTAATTGCATCAAAATAAGAACTATATTTTATTGGAATTGAGCATGGACCAACAAGAAAATGAATTGGTGCTACAGACTGTCTTGTCGAGCACATTAACTCAATTTGATATTAAATGTGATTGTCCTTTCATTTCTTTCCATGAGTGCAGAGCATGAAAGAAATTATGAGTCCATAAAATTAGAAGAGAATGAAAGAAATTATGCTACCCATGATCTAGAGTTAGCAACAATTGTACATGCATTGAAAATGTGGGGATATTATCTCATGGGTAAGAAATTTGAGCTAAGAAAAGACCAATATGGTTTGAAGCATTTGTTTGGACAACCAACACTAAATGCCAGACAAACTAGATGGTTGGAATTTCTTAGTGAATATGAATTCGAAAGTAAGCATATAAAGGGTAAGGAAAATCAAGTGGATGATGCACTCAACAGGAGAGATCATAAGATCCATGTATTAGCCATTAGTATGTACACAAATGATATGAAAGATCAAAATATTACAACAACAAATTTGGATCAGTATTATCTAAAAGTAAAAGAGATATTACAACAAGGAAATGTTTCAGCAAAAATTTAATTCTTATGAGTTGCAAGAAGATGGAATTCTCATGTACAAGGGAAAAGTATATGTGTCTAATTATAATGAGATGAAAATGTAGTTCTGAAGGAAATGCACAATGTTCCATATGTTGTAAACCCAAGCTATCAGAAGACAATTGCAACTGTAACAAGCCCATATATATTTCCAGGAATGAAGAAAGAAGTGGCTAACTACATAGCCAAATGTCTAGAATGCCAAAAAGTGAAGAATGAACATAGACACCCAACATGTTTTCTACATTAATTTCTCATTCCATAATCGAAGTGGGAAGTTGTCACGGTTGATTTTATTAAACATATGCCCAGAAAAGTGAAGCATCATGATTCCATCATGGTGGTGGTGGATAAATTGACTAAGGCAACACATTTTATTCCAGTAAAATCTAGACACAAGGAAACCAATATTGCAAAAATATATATGAAAGATATTATTAGGCTACATGGAGTGCCTAAGGAAATAGTTTCAGATAGAGATCCAAAGTTTACGTCCAATTTTTGGAAAGATTTGTTCAAAGGATTTGGAAAAAAAACGAATATTAGTATGACATATCATGCAGAGTCAGATGGGAAAATAGAGAGGACTAACAGGATAATCAAGGACATGCTTAGAATGTCTGTGATGGACTAGCCATCAAAGTGGAAAGATTATATTCATTTAGTTGAGCTTACTTGCAACAATGGGTATGAACCCTCATTGAAAATGAGTATGTTTGAAGCATTGTATGGCATAAAATGTAACACTCTGGTGATTTGGGATAATCCAATAAACATAAAAGTTGTTGAGCCATAATTGTTAAATGAAATGGAAGAATAGATGGCAAAGATAAAGAAGAATTTAAAGGTTGCCTATAATAGGCATAAAATTTATGCAAACAAGAATAAAGTATTTAGATATGTCAAAGTAGAGGAACATGTGTTTTTAAAATTTAAGGAAAAGAGAATTCTACTAAGAATGGGAAGTTTCCCAAAGTTGGCAGCAAGATATTGTGGGCCTTCTGAAATATTTGAAAATATAGAGCTAATTGCATACATGATAGCATTTCCTGCATCTAAAAGAGTGCATAATGTATTTTGTGTATCATCATTGAAGAAATGTGTTCCTAACCCTAACCACATAATTGATTGGAATGTGATCCAAGTGGAGCACAAAGGGGATTTTCGGGTGAAACCAATACGCATCCTGGACCAGAAAGTGAAAGTGCTCAAGAACAAAGTCGTATAGCTAGTAAAGGTTCAACGAACGTGTTACGGTCCTAAATATGCTACATGGGAGCATGAATAAAACATGTGGGAGAAATACCCGCAAATTTTGGAAAATTTTGAAGAAAATAGAATGCAAGACTCCATTTTGAGTAGCTAGAGTCCCAGAACCACATCTTAGAGTCCTAGAAAACTGTGTCGGGGACCATGATAAAAGAATTTATCATTCCTTGGGTTAGATTTGATAAACATATGGTATATACCTTGGTTTAACTAATGAATGGTGAATTCATTGGGTTGGCGACTTGAAAGGAACATGCGATTATGGTTGGAATTGCTACTGGAGTTGTTAAATTGTTGAATTTTTATTTCCAAGTATAGTGATGTAAATTTTCATATATGTATATCGTTATAGAGTGCACGGAGGATGGAACATAATTGTAGGGGAGTGAAAATGTAACATCCCCACTATAATCCCCATTTTAATTAATTCTTATGTAGATATAATGTGTGGCTACGTCCAAAGTGATGTAATATGCGAATTGTATTTCTATGTTTTAATAATAAACTGTGATGCCATCTACTAAGGGGACATGGACATATATGAGGACCAAATTAATCCACAAGAGAGGGGAGGGTCTAGGATAATGGAAAAGAGGGTTCCAAGGGGATAATTACCCATGAATATTAATCCAACCCATTATCCTAAAATTTCTATTTGTATATGAACCTTCTAATTTATGATTGAGTGTTCCCAAAGGTAATCATTGAATACATGTAAGAGGGTGGGTGTGAGTGTTCATCCCAAAGTTATGGGGAACATGGGGGTTTAGTAAAATATTATTGGGGAANAAAAAATATTAGTGCTACAAAGAAAAAATGGAGCATATATAGTGGAATGCAGTGGTAAAAGTAGAACATGTAATCATCTTTTGACTTTTATATTGAACTTAGTGCACCAAGCCACTTGATATAATAAGTTACCTAAAAAACGAAAGCACCAATCTATGATCAAGAAGATTGATGAATATGGGAGACGCATGATAGGCTAGCAATAAAGAAGTTACCGGGTGAAATTGTTTAAAAATATAAAATGAGTTAAAGGCATAGCGAAAATATTTCTTATGCATTTATTCTAGTTTTTTTTGTCTATAATATTCTTTATTGATACAACAATACTATTGTCTCATGAAGGTCATCAACTTTCTCTAATAGTAAATTTTATTGTTTGGTCTTGCTAAGTTTGCATGGAATACTTTCTTTGCAAAAATGTCGTTGCAAATCATAAATGAAGTGAATAGAGTGAAATGAAGAAGAAGAATTAAATATTAAACTATTCTCTCACCCTTTCCATTTAAAAAATCTTTGACAATAAATATTATTGATATATACCAATGTATCTTTATAAAAGGAAAGAAATAGTCCATCTGTTATTAGTCAAATGAATTGGATATATTTTATACTATCTAGGTTATATGGTTTTAAAAGATCAATAGACTATAACATTTTACATTGTATTTAAATCATGTGTTCTATTGACACTTGCATTTTCGGACTATACAAAGCAAAGAATTGAAAGAGACAGAGGTGGTGGGGGGAAAGAATATCATTGATACTAAATTTGATTGTTTGGTTTTACAAAGTTCTTAGACAATGGGATAACATGAGTGCTCTATTTTACTATGTTTCAAAACAAGTCAACAAGGAAATGAATTTTAGGCTTTCTAAGGAGGGAATGTAAAACTTTGGTCCATAGATATAATATAACAATGATATATTTGCAAGAAATCATTAGCATGGTATCACTGGAAATGTTGTATATGAAAATAAACTAGTACAAAACATAAATGCAATACATAAAGTGAAAAATAAGTGGTTAAAAAAATATGGAATCACACTTTCATTTCTATAAACAACTTAGTGTGGGATGTTACTTGAGACACTAGATTACTAATGTATCATTAAGCATAAACTTTTTGAGTGAAACTGTTAGGAAAATCATATTCAATAATTCCATAGAGTTAGGTGTGTATCTAGATATTCTAGTAATTAATGTTTTTTAATGAAATTGTGAGTAGGTAAAAGAATCACTAGAAACAAATCGAGAATATTCCTCATGGATTTGTATCCTAATTATTTTGTTTAACATATGTTCATCAATGTAAGAGTATCGATCTCTTGTCAAGGAGATCAACTTGGCCCATTATTGAATTTGATTATTTTGTCTTATTAAGCTCCCAATCATTGCATTAAAATTATGACAATATTTTATTGGATTTGAGGACGGGCCTATAAGAATTTAAATTTTAGTGCTTTTGAGGGGGCATTTTAAAACTATAGTGCAGCAATAAATGGTTACAATGATAGATGGAGAACAAGTCATTAGCATGGTAGCATGGAATAATTTGGCTATGAAACCAAATTGGTGTTGCAGAGTGTCTTCTCGAGCAAATCAACTCAATTTGATGTCAAATTTGATTGTTTGGTCTTGCCAAGTTTCTAGAGATTGTAGTAACATAATAAATTTGTCCTATTGTGTCTTTGAAGAAGTCAATCAGGGAAAAAATGAATTTTAGCACCTTTGATAAGAATAATTTTAATTTATTAAGTATGTTGAGAAATTCAGAAATTTTCTTGAGTGAAACTGTTGAAAACTAGGAAACAAAATATAAAACCATGAGTAGGTAAAAAAATCACTAGAAACATAGTGGGAATTTTCCTCATGGATTTGTATCGTAATTATTATGTTTATGATGTGTTAATCCATGTAACAGTATTGATTTCTTGTCAAGGAGATCAACCTGGTCCATTATTGAATTTGATTATTTGGTCTTAGTATGTTCTGAGTAATTGCATCAAAATAAGAACTATATTTTATTGGAATTGAGCATGGACCAAGAAGAAAATGAATTGGTGCTACAGACTGTCTTGTCGAGCACATTAACTCAATTTGATATTAAATGTGATTTTCCTTTCATTTCTTTCCATGAGTGCAGAGCATGAAAGAAATTATGAGTCTAGAAAATTAAAAGAGAATGAAAGAAATTATGCTACCCATGATCTAGAGTTAGCAACAATTGTACATGCATTGAAAATGTGGGTACATTACCTCATGGATAAGAAATTTTAGCTAAGAAAAGACCATTATGGTTTGATGGATTTGTTTGGACAACCAACACTAAATGCCAGACAAACTAGATGGTTGGAATTTCTTAGTGAATATGAATTCGAAATTAAGCATATAAAGGGTAAGGAAAATCAAGTGGATGATGCACTCAACAGGAGAGATCATAAGATGCATGTTGCAGCCATTAGTATGTACAAAAATGATATGAAAGATCAAAATATTACAACAACAAATTAAGATCAGTATTATCTAAAAGTAAAAGAGATATTACAACAAGGAAATGTTTCAGCAGAAATTTAATTCTTATGAGTTGAAAGAAGACGGAATTCTCATGTATAAGGGAAAAGTATATGTGTCTAATTATAATGAGATGAAAATGTAGTTCTGAAGGAAATGCACAATGTTCCATATGCTGGAAACCCAAGCTATCAGAAGACAATTGCAACTGTAACAAGCCCATATATATTTCCAGGAATGAAGAAAGAAGTGGCTAATTACATAGCCAAATGTCTAGAATGCCAAAAAGTGAAGAATGAACATAGACACCCAACATGTTTTCTACATTAATTTCCCATTCCATAATCGAAGTGGGAATTTGTCACGGTTGATTTTATTAAACATATGCCCAGAAAAGTGAAGCATCATGATTCCATCATGGTGATGGTGGATAAATTGACTAAGGCAACACATTTTATTCCAGTAAAATCTAGACACAAGGAAACCAATATTGCAAAAATATATATGAAAGATATTATTAGGCTACATGGAGTGCCTAAGGAAATAGTTTCAGATAGAGATCCAAAGTTTACGTCCAATTTTTGGAAAGATTTGTTCAAAGGATTTGGAAAAAAAACGAATATTAGTATGACATATCATGCAGAGTCAGATGGGAAAATAGAGAGGACTAACAGGATAATCAAGGACATGCTTAGAATGTCTGTGATGGACTAGCCATCAAAGTGGAAAGATTATATTCATTTAGTTGAGCTTACTTGCAACAATGGGTATGAACCCTCATTGAAAATGAGTATGTTTGAAGCATTGTATGGCATAAAATGTAACACTCTGGTGATTTGGGATAATCCAATAAACATAAAAGTTGTTGAGCCATAATTGTTAAATGAAATGGAAGAATAGATGGCAAAGATAAAGAAGAATTTAAAGGTTGCCTATAATAGGCATAAAATTTATGCAAACAAGAATAAAGTATTTAGATATGTCAAAGTAGAGGAACATGTGTTTTTAAAATTTAAGGAAAAGAGAATTCTACTAAGAATGGGAAGTTTCCCAAAGTTGGCAGCAAGATATTGTGGGCCTTCTGAAATATTTGAAAATATAGAGCTAATTGCATACATGATAGCATTTCCTGCATCTAAAAGAGTGCATAATGTATTTTGTGTATCATCATTGAAGAAATGTGTTCCTAACCCTAACCACATAATTGATTGGAATGTGATCCAAGTGGAGCACAAAGGGGATTTTCGGGTGAAACCAATACGCATCCTGGACCAGAAAGTGAAAGTGCTCAAGAACAAAGTCGTATAGCTAGTAAAGGTTCAACGAACGTGTTACGGTCCTAAATATGCTACATGGGAGCATGAATAAAACATGTGGGAGAAATACCCGCAAATTTTGGAAAATTTTGAAGAAAATAGAATGCAAGACTCCATTTTGAGTAGCTAGAGTCCCAGAACCACATCTTAGAGTCCTAGAAAACTGTGTCGGGGACCATGATAAAAGAATTTATCATTCCTTGGGTTAGATTTGATAAACATATGGTATATACCTTGGTTTAACTAATGAATGGTGAATTCATTGGGTTGGCGACTTGAAAGGAACATGCGATTATGGTTGGAATTGCTACTGGAGTTGTTAAATTGTTGAATTTTTATTTCCAAGTATAGTGATGTAAATTTTCATATATGTATATCGTTATAGAGTGCACGGAGGATGGAACATAATTGTAGGGGAGTGAAAATGTAACATCCCCACTATAATCCCCATTTTAATTAATTCTTATGTAGATATAATGTGTGGCTACGTCCAAAGTGATGTAATATGCGAATTGTATTTCTATGTTTTAATAATAAACTGTGATGCCATCTACTAAGGGGACATGGACATATATGAGGACCAAATTAATCCACAAGAGAGGGGAGGGTCTAGGATAATGGAAAAGAGGGTTCCAAGGGGATAATTACCCATGAATATTAATCCAACCCATTATCCTAAAATTTCTATTTGTATATGAACCTTCTAATTTATGATTGAGTGTTCCCAAAGGTAATCATTGAATACATGTAAGAGGGTGGGTGTGAGTGTTCATCCCAAAGTTATGGGGAACATGGGGGTTTAGTAAAATATTATTGGGGAA
>JZKD02S1868044.1:14649-30630 GCA_000966675.3 Picea glauca
AATTTATGTTTAGTATATGATTCAATAATGCACTTAAAAATTAATATCTATATTTTATAAAAATACATGTTTAATGTAAATGATTATTTACTTTAGTATTTTTAAATATAGAATTAAAAAAAGCTCTGTTTTGTTTAATTCAATTTTTTTAAAATAAGCGATTTAACATCCTTTAATCATTTTATGTAATTAAATTGTACAATATCAATATTTAATATTAATAATTTAATATTTGAAAATAATTTTTTTAGATAATCTTAAATAGTTGATAGGGATCACCATTTGTCAATAATCACAATCTTGAGCCCGCCAGCTCGGGAATTTGCTTGTCAATTTGTATATCGTGGAACTTCGGGTGTTGTTTGGAGGACACAGAACAATAGAAGCTTAATTTTGAGTCCGCCAGCCTTGGAACCCGAGATCCAAAATGTGGCTAAGTATGAAATGAACAAGTTGTACATACTTTATAAAATCACATGTCCATACTTTATAAAAATACATATTTAATGAGTATAATTATTTATTTCAATATTTTAAATCTAAAATTTAATAATATCTAACGTACTTATCCTTTAGATTTATTGACTTTTATTTTAATATTTTTAAATATAATCATAAACCTAATTATAATTTCATCTTAATTCATGTTTTATATATGATTCAATAATGCACTTAAAAATTAATATCTATAATTTATAAAAATACTTGTTTAATGTAAATGATTATTTATTTTCATATTTTTAAATATAGAATTTAAAAAAGCTTTGTTTTGTTTACTTCAATTTTTTTAAAATAAGAGATTTAACATCCTTTAATAATTTTCTGTAATTAAATTGTACAATATTAATAATTTAATATTTGGAAATATTGTTTTTAGATAATGTTATGTAGTTGATAAGGATCACCATCAGTCAACGATCACAATCTTGAGTCTAGTGTATAATTATTTATTTCAATATTTTAGATCTAAAATTTAGTTATATTTTTCAATATAATCATAAACCTAATTATAATTTCATCTTAAAAATACATGTTTAATGTAAATGATTATTTATTTTAATATTTTTAAATACAGAATTTAAAAAAGCTTTGTTTTGCAATTTTTTTAAAACGAGATTTAACATCCTTTAATAATTTTATGTAATTAAATTGTACAATATTAATATTTAATATTTGAAAATAATGTTTTTAGATAATGTTAGATAGTTGATAATAAATATTCATTTTTTTAAAATATATTTAATTAGTAAAAATAACAATGGCATAGAATGAATTAAGAGAAACTACAATGTTGAAAAGTACATAAAAATAAAGCATTGATAGAATTTGGTTGTGGTGATGTATTCTTTAGCTATGGCATTGCCACAAATGAATTTAAACTATTTAGTTTAAATGGTATTAAATTGATACATGTGAGCATATTTTTCACCTGTCAATGATAATCTTGTTCTGCAACTATAAGCTGGGAATAATTTTTACGGGTAAATTAACTTTTAATTTACTCTTAATTAACTAAACAAATTAATTATTAAATAAATGATAAATATATAAAATAAAATAAACAAAATAAAATATACAATAAAATCAATCACTCACTTTTAGGCAAGGACTACGTTGCCATACAACACTTGTTTTAGTAGACTTAGTTTAGTTGAAAAATCATATTTATGCTTGTAGCATGGTTGAGATTATGATAATGAACAATAGAAAACCAAATCCTTATTGAGAGGGATTGATGATGATTTTTTTATTTTTTGGAAGCATCTGAATACAATAACCCTTTGAGACTATAATACACATTATAGTGGATTGAATTAAAGGCTTTGATTTTAGTAAGGTAATCGTTTTTTCTTAATATATTGCATAGAAGAAAAGTTTCTCTTTAATCTCTCTTAAAAAAGCAGGTTTTGTCGGCAATATACATAGAAATTTGAAAGCGTTTGAGGTTTGTACTTCACTCTTAGCTGGTTGTTTGTATGTGTCAGATTTTCAATAGGTAGACATGCTATCTCCAACCTGATATATCCCCATTGCTGGTGGGTAGAAAGAAGAAAACGCTGGTTAATATCTGGTAAAGCAAACATCTTTTCCCCAAAACTGTAATTATGCAAAACTGCATCATATTTTTCTAACTTGAAGAAACTAACTGGATTTAATAAAAGAAAGTACCATAACCAACATTAATTGCAATTTCTAAACTATAGTCATATTGGATTTGATTTGCAATTGGCCTTTTCACATTCAGATCTAAATTGTTACTAGACAATAGGCCCATTTTACGTAGTTATCATGGTTGTTCCTGTATTGGAGTTGAGAAATTTTAAATTATTTCATAGTCAATGGCTGCAAACAACTTTAAGAACCGAATTGTCTTGATTGTTTTTATTTAGTTTTGTAAGACTACATGTCAAATTCCTTTGAAGATTCTGCTTGTGTTGGTCTTCCATTAATCAACAGTGTATCTATCTAGTCTACTATCGTGGATATAAGAGTAGGAAGATAATAAATATTGTTTTTCTCCTCTTTTCTGCATTCCATATGCTAAATGCAAAATGTGGGAATTTTGATTTTTTTTTTTTTTTCTATGGTTGAGTTCTATCATTTCTGTCATCGGGTGGGAAGTGCAGAGATAAGTTTCCTAGTTTTTCTTCCCTTATTTATATTTTTGCATGTGGAATGTAGAATGTAAATAATCTTGTTGCTCTTTCTTTCCATGGCTACATTATAGAAGCCAATGGGATATGTGGAACTACGTTTCCATCTCTTTCTCCCCATGGCTGAATTGTTGCATTCCCACATAGTTGCATCTAGTGTGGAGTGTGGCACAAAGTTTCCAACTCATTCTTCCCTTTATATATTTGCATTTTTGTATTTATTCATTATGGATTAAAAATGTAGAGGGTATTGTTTCTTTTTCTCCTATGACCAATTCCCAATAAAATGCAGAATGTGGAGAGTCTTGTTCCACTTTTTTGTCTTGGTCAAGTCCCTGCATTATTGTATCTCACATTTGGTGTGGAGGTAATTCTTCTAATTGTTCTTCGCTTATTTACATTTTCATAATTCTGCATTCCGCATGAAAAATGCGAAAATATTGCTACTCTTTCTTCCCTTGGCCAAGTAAGATGAATCATCTTTTATTAGAGATAATAAAAAGGTTTTCTCCCTTCACCAAAGTGCATATGACAACGTTTTGATATGATGCCACTTGGAGCCTGCAAGGATAGGATTTGAGCATTGTCTTTCTTTGTATCCCTTGCACCCCATACAAGGTATGTCCATTTGCATTATTGATGGTGTTGCAAGGTTCCTTGCTAGAGTTTGCTTCCATGTTGTCCTAGTTGATATCTAGTTATCGATTGGCCATTATCACACTTTCATTAGCTAGCCAATATGCCAAATCGTTTTCTTTAGATTTGACATGAAGGGGGGTGAACAAAAGAATGTGAGTAATGTAATTTTCTATTTCTTTCAAACTTGAATAGCCTCATATTATGGGTGGACTGGTCTAGAACGGCCCCATTTAGCAATCACTCAATAGAATTTATCATAATAAGAGGAGTCCATCTCTATTATAAACTTGTCATATCCATGTGTGATTATATAAAAATGTTTTTTTCTAGACCTTCCACTTTAGTTGAATTGTTTTTATTTGTCCCAAGGACCTTAAAAAGACTCTCGAAATAAATTGTTGGGTATCTCTCAAGTATTCACCAATACATGAGGGTTTTTTTCTAGAGCTTCCACTTTATATGAATTATTTTTATTTGTCCCAAGGACCTCAAAAGACTCTCGTAATACATTTTGAGGTATCTCTGAAATATTAACCAATACATGAGGGGCTAGGGTTCCCATTTGAGGTCCTGTCAAAATTGATTTTTATGAAATCCAAGAATGGTATGAATTCCAAGAGTGATATGGATAATTTTTTCAAAGATTTATCTTGAGAAGAGAATACTTTAAGTCTATTTGATAGCTCCCCAAATTCAATACTCTAAAGATGGATAATTCTTTGATATTTGATTTCCGATATTCATGACATTCATAGCATGGTTTCTTTTATGTTATGGGAGATCTCATCCCACATCACATCTATACTCCTTTGTTCCCCCTTGAATATGCACTTGTTGTGTCCCTTCCAAATAAACCACTGAAGGAATCATGGACCTAGTTGTCATACATTGTTTAATATTGGGTTTATGAAAGGAGTGGAACACCACTATTATAAAGTGGAAAAAATGTCATATTATTCTTCTATCTAATTACCTAAATTCAGGGAACATTTATCCCATATAAGATCATCCCAGTTACATTGGTTGGTTGAAGAGGTGTTTTTTGATTTTTGTCTCTTCCTATAAATGAAGCAGGGAGATTGCCTCTTGAAACTTGTTCTTTGCAATTGATTCCAAGTTAAAAAATTCCACAAGGAGATAACCTAGAATAAAGTGAATACATCTTCCATGTTATTGAATTTCAAACTTGCTTCTAGATGCTATATTTTTCTTCTAAGATGTACCTTACTTTTATTTTGTAAGTTTTTTTAAATTGAATAAGTCCTTCCTTAGGTTTGTCCCCATCTAACTTTATAATGATTGTCCTTAACTCTGATCTTTATTTTATGTAGTTCTGCTTCTCAAAGCTCGACTCTCACGTATGTAACTTTTGGGTATCTATTGCTTTCCAAGATTGTCATCTAGTGTCCATTGTATTCGGCCTATCCTCCCAAAATTAACTTCTTGTTTGAGGTGTGGAATGTAGTTCTAACTTTGAGAATATACTCCCAAAATTAACTGCTTGTTTGAGGTGTGGAATGTATTTCTAACTTCGAGAAGATATGCTTGTCTACATAGTCATACTCGACTTAGAAAATTGGAGAGCAGCGATTGCACAAGATAGTTGCACAAAAATAATAATATTCGTATTACACCCAAATCAATATACACTACATGAATATATAGTTGGATTCAGATCCAATTAATTCTAAATCTAGATGGAGATGTTGAGAAAATATCCCAACTATCTCTAACAAACCAAACCAAATCTCCTAAAGTAACAATACTCTAACTAATCATGGAACTTCTCCATTATTCTCCAACACTCCCCCTTAATGGAGAAATGTGATTTTTTATAATATAGAAACCACAAACAAGTCATATCTGTCATCTTTGTCTAGTTGGTCTTCATTAACAACTCTACCCACTCTGCAATCACTCGGTTTTGCTCTTTTGTTCTCCCCACTTTGGAGCTACCTCTTGATCCATTTAAAGTACAATCGCTTTAGACCATCATTGACATATCTTCATGATTTACTCTTCTTGACTACCCCAAAGTATAGCCTCAACACTGAATTTTCCTATGGATACACTACCATCTATGAAATTTCCCCAAAGAGAAAATTTTGACAGTTATATAGGACAATGATCTGATTACAAAATATTTTCAGTAGTCAATCATACAAGTGACCTTCTTAAACACACATACAATAATATATACATAGACAACCTGTAAGGGTTGTTCTTGAAACCCAAAGCACAACAAGATTCACCAGCATATAACAAAGTATGCATAACCAAACCAGTGAAGTGTTCCTATAGCACCAAGAACCACTAATTTAGATTATGATACTATGTTCATTGATTGGTTCTCCAATATAAAAATTTTACAATCATAATACATACACATTAATTAATATAGTTGTCCCTTTTCTACTTCAATCCAGTAAATAGGAATACGAGGAGGTTGCAAATTCAAAATGAAAAACACCACCCCATGTGGAATATGAATTTTTCGTGCATCCTTGACTCTTGTGATTTCGAAGACAGCCCAGAATTAAGGAGCCATCCCAAAGCTCTCAGATTAACATGATATTTAGAATACAATCAACATATGTTTTCTCATAACATTGAACTAAAACATCAGAGGCAGAAGTTGCTTGATCAAGAAGGAAATGGAGCACAATGACTTTCTCCCCTCTCCCCGAATGCACCTCGTAGCCACAGGTCACCCATGATATCTCCAGCTAGTGACTGTTGTCACTTCCAGATGGCTTCATGAGTAGTGTCTCATGGTCTTCTCTTTTCGTAGGTATGGAGACAACAACACAATTCGGGTTGGACTTATGGCAGTGCCTCTCTTTTTTACATTCAGATGACAACGCTTATCTCGCAAAAACACACACATGCTAGAAATAAAAAAAACACACAATAATCTACCTACATATTTACAAATAATTGTTTATCAAGGCTCTCACATCTTCCTAGCCATCCCATTAGGGATTTAAGCAAGTATAGACTCTGATACCAACTTAGAAAACTGGAGAGTAGAAATTGCATAAGATAGTTACACACAAATAATAAAATCCATATTATACCCAAATCAATATACAATACATGAATATATAGTTGGAGTCAGTTCCAATTAATTCTAAATCTAGATGGAGATGTTGAGTGAATATCCCAAGTATCTCTAACAAGCCAAACCAAATCTCCTAAATTAATAATACTCTAACTAATCATGGCATTTCACCATTATTCCCCAAAAACTTGTTGCTACCAAGAGTCATTCCAAAGGATAACTTCATTTCCATCTCTAATTTCCTATAAGGATTGATTTTTAATTATGGTTTTTTTTTGTGAAGTATTAATCCAAATCACAGAACCTTATTATTCCCCTCCATTCTCATCTGTTCTCTTTGTTCCATGTCTCTTACATATATTTTGCATCCTATTTTACCCCATAGCTCTTCCTTGTTATTGAGCCATCTCCACCAAATCTTTAGTGCTAGGACCTTGTTGAGGATCTAAAGGTCATGAACTTGTAAAACTCCTAAATATTTTGGAAGATACACTTTGTCAGACCTTTTTGAGGATCTAAAGGTCATGAACTCCTAAAAATCCTAAATATTTTGGAAGATACACTTTGTCGGAGGTTACATGAACCTATTTCCTTTATTTTTAGGACCCCCCAAAAATAATCTTTGCATATTGTTAATGGATTTCAAAATCTTAGGAGGAGTTGAGAAACTAGAGATAATCTCCAAGGCCCAAAAAGGAGATAAACCAAAATTAGGGAGAATGCCCCTTTTTAAAAAATTTAGTCCCTTAATCTTGAAA
The DNA here is from genome assembly GCA_000966675.3 of Picea glauca. NCBI lineage: Eukaryota > Viridiplantae > Streptophyta > Pinopsida > Pinales > Pinaceae > Picea > Picea glauca. The sequence goes on from JZKD02S1868044.1 coordinate 21,762, forward strand.
AAGGGTTAAACTTATTCTTGAGAATACTATCCTAGTGAACCAAAGCTCCTAGGGAATACCTTTATTTGTAAATTATTCGTTTGAACCAAAAAGGGGATAAAATACCATTAGATAGATGTTCCTTCAAGATTTACGAGTATGAAGGGAAACAATATCGCTCGAAAATATTTTCAATTTTAGAGAGTTTGAAAAGGGATTAAATAAGAGTCCAGGGGGGATTCTTTTCTCAAGTAATCCAAACGAGACTAAAAATAATAAATAAACTCTTGTTAGATGTTCTTTCAAAGTTTAAGTGAGCCTGAAAGACAACAAACCATGCTTATAGAGAGTCCCTCGGGTGTGAGCTAGAAAAGATGAAGAAGAATGGGGCTTCGATACACAGTCATGGCAGGACTAAAAGGAGTCCCAAGCCTATTGAAAAAACTCATAGCATGGACGTCAAAATGCAGAAAAGGATCTACCTAGGGTATCCATGTAGAGGAAGAATCTACGATATAATTATGACACTTTTAAAGTGACATAGAAGGCTCTGTGTCACACTTTAGTGGGATCGATCCTATGGAAAAGCGAAAAACGTCAACAATATGCAATATGCAAGGTGATAAAAAACTAACCTATATGCAATTGTCTAAAAACAACTTTAGCACGGGATGATGTGAGTGTAACCAGTCTCATGAAAACACCAAACCAAAAGAAAAAAGTTCATTAGAAAAACCCAAAGATCTCTAAAAAACAAACTCAAGTACCCAACGATCCAAGAATAGGGAAAAGAGGACCAAATTGGGGGAAAAAGAGCCAAAACATTCTATAAATAGGGGTGAACAACTCATTTGAACCATTTCAAATTGGAAAGTAACAAAAAATCCAAAAAACCCTCTTCTTTAAAATGCTAATTCAAGGAGCTACAGTGGACGAAAGATCTTCAAACTTGAACCAAGTAAGTACAAATAAAATCTATTAGGATTTACATTCATTATTTATTATTTATTTCATTGTTTATAGGGTGCACACCCTAGTAAAAATGTCGGGCTTGTGTATACGCATGTTTTCCTCACTCAGCAGGCATATGTACGTAGGAAAAGTAACACTTAGCCCTCGTACATATGCGACTGTATTAAAGATAACCCGTGTACATCTCCTTAATCTTTCAAACATATGAAACAAGGGACTAACATCATAAATGTTTTTGCAATAGGATGCATGTTCATTGGTGAGAGAGAGAACATGAGGAGTTATATGTCTTGGTAGAGGAGGATCTAGGGGCCATTTCCATGCATAAGTAGTGTGGTATGATGAAGTCATTTCAATGTCCATTCATGAGGGAACAACCCAAGCTACTAAACCATATGATAGATTATTGGAATCCAAACACAGGGGTTTTCATGCTAGAGGGCCAATCATTGACTCTGACGATGGAGGATACATGCTTTTTGACTGACCTCTCTAGGAGGGGGGAACCGATCAACTTGAGGACATTTACTCTAGGAATGCACAACATATAAGATTACATTGGCATGTATTTCGAGGCTAGAACTGAGAAAGTAGAATATCAATTGCCAATTCATAAGATCACAAGACTCAACCTTCAGATAGTACTTTACATGATTGGGTGGATCATGGGATCCACAACACTTCATCGGGCTTCACGTGCACAAATGAATTGTGTAGCTCAATGTCTAGATGCCACCATCTTTGATTAGAGCACTACAATGCTCACATATTTGAAAAAACAACTGACTGACTATCGAAGAAGAAAAAACATGAAATTTGGGTTCTAGACCATGCTGTGCACTTTATTTTTTGAGAGAGTGTTAGGCCTTATCCCGCGAGAGACAGTATGAGGCCATATTTCCTCCTTTCTGGAATTATGCAAGTGGGCAACTTTGTTTCCTTGACATGGTGTGGGGAGAGTATAGGAGGCCTTATATCAAAAATTATTTGACTAGTGGGCCTGTCAAATTCATGTGATCGAGGACTACCCCTACGCAGGGATCAATTTCCTAAGGGATCTGGATATGCCTACTCCCCTTGGTGAGGAGCGCACAGAGATAGGTACACACATTTTAAATTTATTTTATTTTTAAATGTTATCATTTTTATGGTAACTTCAAAGTACTAACTCAGTGATGTGTTATATACAGACATGGGACCGGTACGACCAACCGACTTCGCCAGGACCAGGCGTCACCCTCAAGTGGATGTAGGACCAACAACCATGGGAGTACCACCAGCCAGAGAGGATGAGAGAGGATTGCAATGAGTATAGAGGAACCTAACATCTCTCACTCATGCAGTGTCGATGGGAGAGATAGAAGACCTTCACCCAGCCATGCAACTGCATGTTGTAGGGGTACCTAGGACTTGGGTTCAATTTTTCCAATTTCTTGCGAACACCATAGTTCATTATACTAGGTCCAACGGGCCTAGGAAATAACTAGTACTGGACCACATATGTGTCGAGGGAACCTTTTGTACTCTCATATGTAGTGAGGGCTTCTGAAAAATGATGTATGCCGACTCTATTTGAGGCTATATGGCCCACTTTTGTACTTACAACACTATTTTTTGGACACATTATTACATATATACATATTTTTTCCTTATAGATAAACATTTTGTACAAATGTTTTTACATATGCATGTATGTGTGTGCTTTTACTTCTATGTGTGGGAAATATGCCAATCTAATACATGATTAGCCAATGTATGAGTTAGTTGATTAGATATCCTAGGAACATGAATATAAGTAATATAAACAAAATAGCGTTCTAAGAGATGTACCCTAAGGAATCATCAGTGAAGGGTGGGATTGTAGACACGGTATACTCCATTTAACTGAGACAAGGCCAGTTGAGAATCTAGATAAATTCGAAGGTGAGAAATACCATCTAACAAGGCATCACGTGGTAATTGTATCATGACACTATACTCGCCAACATTATTGATTGCTTCGCCCAGAAAAGTACCTCTAGAAGACATCAACTGGAAAAAGGGCATGAAGATCACCCAAGCTGCGGAGGCAAGCCTCCGAGTGTGTCGGTTAACACCATATGCGAACCCAACATAGACCTCATATTTACTTGACATATGCCACAATGAAAAGAAAAATAATAAACTACACGTCCATAAAACAAAAAGACAAAAATGTATAAATAAAGATATACATTATATACAAGAAGTCATGCCCAAGTGACTGATCTAAGCATAATACTTCTTAAGGTAGAGTCCATTTCTAGGCTCTAATAAAGCATTACCCTCTAAATCAACCAATTGATAGAAACCCTTTTCTAAAAATTTCTTAACAATGAATGGTCTAAACCACATGGGTTTGAATTTTCTTGCCCCCAAGGGGTCTTTATATTGGTCATAGACCAGGACAAGATCTTCTTCAGAGAAAAATCTAGGGTGGACAGACCGATCATACTGACACTTGACATGTTGTATATGAGCCTCATTGGAAAAGGCTGCATATCGACACTACTCATCAAGTTGCTTGAGATATAAAAGATGCTCTTCAAGTGGAGTAGTGTCAGGAAATAGTTCCACTGCTAACTTAAGAGAAGGGATTTGTAACTCTATGGGAAAGACTTCCTCTAGCCCGTAAAGGAGTTGGAAAGGAGAAAAAATAGTAGCAGTCTTGACTAAGGTTCAATAAGCCCAAAGTGTCGAGTACAACATCAAATTCCAATTCAAATTGGCCAAATTGATCGTCCATTGAAGAATATTCTTGAGAGACTTATTAATAGTCTCCACTTGACCATTATCTTGTGGGTAGTAAGGTGACGAATGTTATTTCTTAAACCCTAGTTTTGATGTTAACTCAGACATCATTTTTTTCTGGAACTGACTGCCATGGTATGTCACAATCCCTTCGAAATATTGAACCTTGCTACAATCCGGTTAAAAACAAAAAGTGCAGTCATTTCTCCATCATCGTTGAATGTTGGCATAGCCTCAACCCACTTAGTAAAGTAGTATGTTGCTACGATGATATAGCGATGCCCCCTAGATAAAACTGGGTGGCATGTATTAAAACCAATCCCCCACTTGGTGAAGGGACCAACAAAAATAACTAGAAACATGGGATCATGGTGTGCCCGCATATTTCGAGAGAATATCTGGCATGGGTGACACTTTTTGACCACCTCTACACAATCTTTGATCAGCGAGGGCCAAAAGTATCAAATGTGAAGAAATTTATGGGTTGTTTTCAACCCATATAAGTGACTGCCACATGCTCCAGTGTGGCAATCATTCAACACAGGTTCCGCCTCTTCATGAGTGAGACAACGATGGAGAATGAAATCCACTCCTTGATGATATAAAGTATCATTGATGATAAGATAGATCCTTGCTTGATGGTGTATTCGTCGACTCTCATCGCGAGAAGTAGAAGATGGGCAGTTCAAAGTATCAAGATACACAAGTATATCTCCATACCAAGGGTCCAAAGATGAAATAAGGAAAATATCCCCATTGATCAGTGACTCTTCAGGAAAATTGTTATCACTCTCGACCGAAAGTTTCGAGATTAGTTCAACAAAGAACAAGGACTTTTTAGACTTCACTGAAACAAAATCCAAGTCAAATTCTTGCAGGATCACTATCCATCAACTAATTTTCCTGCTGATGACCCGTCATGTTAACACATATTGATGGTGGTCTTGCGAAGTAGGATGTAATGACGGAACCATTGGACAACATGAACAACTTCCAAAGTAATTTTCTCAACATGTGTGTAGTTGAGTTCTAATCCTACCAAGCCTCAACTAAGATAGTAGCTAACATGCTCTTCGAGCGCATCATCCTCTTGGACCAAGACCATTCCAATAGTATATTCTATGGCAGCCAAATACAAAAAGAAATCCTTGCCATAATTTGCAGGACTGAGCATAGGGGCAGAGGTCAGAGCATGTTTTAACCCTTAAAAAGAGAATTGAGATGCTTCATCCCAATAGAATGGGACCCCTTTCTTCAAGAGACACATAAACCCTTTAGTAATCTTGGCATAGTTGGCAACAAAATGTTGAAGAAAGTTGTCTTTGCCATGTAGACTTTGAAGCTGGGGGATTGTGCATGTGGGAGGAAATTGAACTATTGCCTCAACCTTCAAAGTATCAACCATGATCCCTTTAGTTGACATGATAAAAACTAACAAGCGACCCAATGTTACACAAAAACTACACTTATTCGGATTAAGGATAATTCAATAGTAGTGACACCTCTCAAATATAAGTCATAAATGTGTGGTATGATCATATCTCTTACAAGAACATGATGCTAGATCATCAAGATATGCCTCGACTATGTGTTTGAGGTTGTGGAACACAAATGCCACTGCCCGCTAAAAAGTGGCTCTAGCATTCTTAAGGCCAAAAGGAATTTTCCTGTATGTGAATGTACTCTAAGGACATATAAACACCATTTTATGTTGGTCCTTGGACTTGATCTGAATATGGTTGTACCCGGAAAAACCTTCCATAAACTAAAATACCTCACAACTTGCACATTCATCAACGATTTGGTCAATGAATGGGATTGGAAAATTATCTTTCGGGCAAGCTTTGCTCAGATAACGAAAGTGTTGGACACACCTACCACACTTAGAGGGGGGGGGGGTGAATGAGTGTGGGGATCTTTTTCCCAAAACTTCCCTCTTACACAAAAACTCCTTAGTTAACATTAAATATTTTCTCATTACTCATTGCTATCATTTATAATCAATTAGATGTGAATACATATCAGCAACATATATCATCCACAAATCATCTCCACAAGGAACACAAAGATCACAAGATGTATGTACAATTTTTTTTTTATTATGGACTTCAATCCGAGGGTTTTTCAGCAACAAATGAATGGAGTACAACTCTACAAGAGCACCGGATCTATATGCAAGACTTATCTTCCATTCTCGTTACCAACTTAGATGAGGCAACAATCCTCAACAAATATCAATCTGTCAACATAAACAAGTGCATCAACCATGCACCAACCTGTGCCAAACAACCTGTAATCAAACTGTATCATAAAAAAGTGCATCCAACCATGTACCAAGTATATACCAATATTTTTTCAAACAATCACCAACAATGACTCATCAATATGTACCAACATCATCAACTATACACCTCATGTATGTGCCAACTCATCAACTTCTTGTCTCAACCATAACTAGTTTTGAATTAGTCAACAACCCCAACTTGAAATAATCATAACTTTGTACCTGTAATGAATAAAGATCTAAAAATAATACACAATGTTATTTAATGTGTTTTATTCAATTCCTCTAGGTGGCACTACTTGGAACCTCTCAGAAAAGGTGTTATAGCAAAAATGACATACCTTGCTGAATTTTGGCTTATTCTAAAGAGAGACATTGTAGAGCGTGGCCTGCACAAAATGTTCATTGAATTGGTATGAAACTGTTACACAACATACTACATCCTGTACCCTAACCAAAACATTTTGTCTCACTTAATTGGGATCTTTTATGAAGAATTTATGACATTTGTACCCGAAACACATGTTTTTGACTACTTTCAGGACTAGCCACAAATCCTATTTTCCATGGAGTGTAACTCCAAAAATACAACGACCCACAAGTTGAATTTTTTACCACAGATACTTGGGTATGTCTTCACAATGGAATAGAAATTTCACTATCTGAAACATTATATAAACAAAGTTATAGGGAAAATGGTGATATGACCTATAAATAACATACCTTAGAAAGCACCATCAAAAGAATTTATCCTTCCTTGCATTTCATCCTTCTTTTCTTCACCTTTCCTCGGAATTTAGGATTATATATCTTTTGTTACCTCAGACACATATATGTATATTAAATATTCTCAAGTGTATGTTAAATGAGAGAGCCTTGCCTCTTATTTATACTCTTCAAGTAGCTTCCTTAAAAGACATCTTCTAGGTCACTTGACCGACTTTCCTTATTTTAGGGTTTACCCACTTCTAATTTCTCCATTAAATTTATTATCAAAATAATTTATTTTGTATTCAATTTGAATTATAATACACTTATCACTTTACTTTATTATTTACCTTCTAAAAACCCTTAAACCACTTTGACTACTTTGACCTTTTAGGGCTTCTAGATGACATGTGAGGGTCCTCCAACTTTGTAAGGCCATAACTTTCAAACCGTGAGGAGTTATGTAATGTTCCACATACCACCAGAAATGGAATGACATGTACTATCCATATAGAATAGTATTATCTAAAAATATATCATAACTCATATCGTTACCCATCAAACAAACTTGGGTCCATTACCAAAACTAGGGGTCTCCAACTTCTCATGGCCATAACTCTCTAACCGTGAGGAGTTATGTGATGTTCCACATACCACCGGAAATGGCATGAAAAATATATTCATATAGGATATTTTACCTGACAAATTCACTGTCCTTGATCTCATTATTCCACAATTAAGCATGGGTTCTCCAACCATTCTTCTAGGATAACTCAATCTGCAAAGCATCTTCCCGTGAGGGCTTTCACCATAAGGGGACCACTTTGGATTTCATCCATTTTTGCACCTTATCAATTATGATAAGACAATAATGAGAGCATGGGTCCTCCAACCATTCTTTTAGGGTAACTCAATCCGCAAAGTGTCTTCTTGTGAGGGTTTTCACCATAAGGGGACCACTTTGGAGTTGATCCATTTGTGTACCTTATCAATCATGATAAGCCAATAATAATTCATATATACATTTTTCCAGCAATGCATCATATACCAATGAAACCACATCGATCCATATTCATCATGTATCAATGGAAACTCATTGATCCATCTTCATCATATCAATGACAACTCATTGATCCATCTTCATCTATGCATTCTCATCAAGGACAATACATATTATATTACAACAATCATCAATCAATAAATCCTTTGAAATCAATCAATCACTTGACATCAATCAATCAAACCATTGGCATCAATGACAACATGATCCAACAATCTCCCTTTGGCATTGATGGCAATACCAACATTGATGTCAACACCAATTACCAATTATTGATGTCAACATGTAGATAAGGCATGCTCTACATCAATAGTCAATGTGACTATCTCTCCCCATCAATAAACATCAATCACATCAATGTGATTAACTCTCCCCCTTTGACATCAATGGAAAAGGGCCATTCTCATCTTGGGGCTTCTCCCCTTGCTTGAACTCTCCTTGGGGCTGCTCCCCCTATCTGAATGCCTTTGATATTTCTATGAATAATCTCTCCCCTTTTGAAAAAGGGATATCACTCTGAAGTAATGCTGAAGATACATCAAACATACTCCCCCTCTGACCATTGCTCCCCCTGAAATTATGCTCCTGTGCTCTTTCTTCAAGTATAGGGCTCTTTTCTAGGTATTCATCTGATAAATATCTTCTCTTAGAATCATGGGAAGAAGAATGACTCCCCCTATGGGTATGTCTCCCCTATCTTTTCTGCAATATGAATATTGTGCTACCATATAATGATCCTTGGACCTGTTCATGCATCAAACTCATGCCATGCTAAGCATCATGAAGCAAAAGATATGTCAACAATGAAATAAATAATCATGAGCAAAATATCAACCAAGTACATCCTGTACAAAATGTGTGCTCATTATGCACAACACTTATGTGCATCAACATCATGCAATGTGCCAAAAGATATCATCCATGGAATGTATCAATCATATGCCTTTATCAACATGCGAACATCTGTATCTACCAATATGTGAACCATGTGCATCCACCAATATGCCAACCATGTGCATCTACCAACATGCCAAACAATGTATCATATCACTCGTGATATGTCTCCATCATGAACCAAGTGTCACAATCATGTATCT
>JZKD02S1868044.1:56141-71086 GCA_000966675.3 Picea glauca
TGAAGGAGAGGCCAATAGAAGATAAACACCTTCAAGATCTCTCCACCAGTGATATTGTGAAGTCTACCATTTGGGTAATGGATTCATTTATTCTTTGATCAAATAGTTGTTCTTGGCTTTTTTTTTTTGTTGCATTTTACTTCCATATATAGGAATAACATAGCTTAGAGAATAAATTAGTTCATTGAAATATAGGGTTTTTAGTTTTCTAACTCATTTGTCTGTAATCTTGTAGCAACCACAAGGTTTGCAAAGTTTCTCACTCTGTTTGTACATTTGCACCAATAGAGTGGTGACTCCACTAGGGATATGAGCCAATCTCAAGATCCTTGATTGTGGGTGTGTGGTAAATAAGTTCATTTTTTTTTATGAGTTTTTTTAGTTTTTCTGACTTCTTTTAGCTTTATGTGTTGTGTTTGCAAGTGACAAGGGTTGGAAACCACAAAGGAATCCCGCAGAGTTGAGCTCCCAGGTGCAGGAGACCCCTAGAGACCATCACACTTATTGGGGTCAACAAGTGCATTGACCAATGCATCAACAAGGTCTGGTTCCTGTGTTTGTCAATGTAGGAAACATGGTACCTTTCATCATGGGCCAACACACTTTTTCAGGTAACTTTCTGTAGGGGTTAAAAAAATTATTTTTTCTAGTTTTTATCGCTTTCATGTGTCTACTAGGTTTATATTTAGAGAATGTGGATAATTAGTTAGATTTTAGTTTGTAGGTTTGGATTAAAACCCTTAAAAATCCAAAGGATTGAGGAACAAACCCCCTTATGGTTTTATTACCTTTCCTTCAAGATATTTTTTGAGGGTTTGACTCTTTGTTTGTTCTCTGCAAATAGGTTGTAACTTTGCATTTGAATGGTTGTTTACATCTATAGGTTTCTTTTCTTGCAATTCATTTCATTTTAATTTGAAAAATCAAAAGAAACCTAGGCATATAGATAGTTGCATTGAAATTTTTTTTATTCTCTGTTATAGTCATGGACCATTTCATTTTTTCTATTAAAGAATGCTCATGTAGGTCAGATTTGCATAGATCCTGTGTGAATGGCATAATTTAAAAAAAAAAAAAACCCAATATTGGTCGCTTTAGCAACCGACTTGTTTGTCGATAGTATAGCTAATTGGTCACAAACATCAACCTGTTAGTCACTTTAGCGACCAACCTGTTAGTCGCTAGAGCGACCAACGTGTTCGTCGCTAATCAGTTAGTCGCTAGTGCGACTAACTGATCCTGCTTCTTTTGACCTTTTTAACTGATGTTTTGGTCGCTCTAATGACTCATAGTGGTTTATTGACTAAGTTTTCCAGGGTTGTTTTGGTCACTCTTGTGACTAATATTAGTCGTTTGACTGACTAATATTCGTCATTCTAATGACTCATAGTGGTTTATTGACTATGTTTGCCAAGGTTGTTTTGGTCACTCTTGCGACTAATATTAGTCGTTTGACTGACTAACATTCGTCGCTAGCCAAAATTTTCCCTATTGTGAATAGGCTTCTTTTTCCGGTTGCTAGACTGACGAAGATCCATGTGTGGTTGCTAGACCAAAGAATTAATTTTGAAGAAAAAAAAAATTATTTGGATCGCAAAAATGACTCTATGCCAACGAAAATTCGTCTCTACTTCATCGCAAAAATGTTCAAATTTAATAGTGTGTGGACCTGAATCCTTTAGCTTTGAGGTAAAAAATGGTGGAATCCTCCAGTGAAGGAAAGTCTTATCTAAGTGCTATCTCAGGTACATTTTCCTGTGGCCCGGTCACTTCAAATGAACCCTCTTGATCTAGCTCAGGTACATTGTAACTCGAACATAGAAACACCCTCTGGGTATACTTTCCAAAGTGTGATATGAGGTCTTCCCTAGGTACTACGAGATACCTTGCATTCACTCGTGTAAGTCACTAAAAAAACATGCAACTAGGTTTTCAGCTCCCCATCAATCCCCAGGTGGGTACATACAACAGTCGGGCTGATCATAATGAGAAGGATAACAAAATTCAAATCCTTTCCAGGGTACCAAAGAAAAATGGTTCAGAAGACAACTGAGGATATCGAATGGATTCTAGGTCCATGAGGCTCTGTATTCAAATGCGATCAACGTAAATCCCAAGAACGACCCTCAATATAGGATCTCCACTACACTCAGTCTGACTTTGGAGGGGTTATATCCTCTACCTTTCCTCACACGACCTCGTGTTTAGACCCTATGTTAGAGGGGGGTCCCGACTAACTCTTATGAAAATTAAATCTGACACTCCCTATCATAGACTCTTATGTTTTTTTAAGTGGCCTTGAAGAGTTTCCTCTCCACACCTATTTCAAGGCCCTAAATCCTAGACTGCTTGGTGAACCCTACAAACAAAAGTCTAGGTGATTTTAAGTGTTGATCATTGATTTTAAGTGGATTTATTCACTCAAAAGGGTACGAATGTGAAATTTATGGTGTTCTCAAGAGATGAAAGAGAAGAAATAAAATCTTTAGAACATTTGTGCAAAAAGAAAATTAGGTTCTACAACTGAAAAGTGAATTTTAATCCATGTAAATGCAAACTTTTCGAGGTATAGTCCAAGATCCCAAAATGCAAATTTTTTTCTAGAATGCGCTTTTCATTTTATAATGAAAATGAAAACTACCAAAATTTCAAAGAAATAACAAAGAAGGAAATTTGGAAATGAAACGTTTTTATTTTGTAATAAACAACCTATGCTACAACTACCAAACAAAAATGCATAAATAAATGAAACTACATTCTTTTTTATTTTTTGAATTCTTTAGAAAATAAAATCACAAGTAAATGATATTATTTTGTTTTCCAAAACATAAACAAGGTAAAGAGAAAAAAGAAAAGAAACCAAGACTAACACAGACCCTAAGGAAACATAGGGATTCACTGGAATCCATAGGAGGATCTAACGCTTAGGAGTTTACCCTAAACCTTCAAAACAATAAAAATAAAATAAAGAAACAACAAGGGTTCTTTACCAATTACAAGATACACTGAATCTTTAACCCAATCAAACACAATAAACAGAGACCCTGAAAAGTTGAGGAAGGCCTGATGAAATATCCCCCGGTAGAGCCCCAATTGTAATTATGAATTGTAAAATTTTTTGTTAGGGTGGTGAGTCGAGTTATAATAAGCTAGGAGGCTTATGTGATGATTAGGCCAAAGAGCCTAGGATGCTAAGGCCAGGAGCATGTTTTGTTATTATGAGAATCATTAATAAAAATTATACATCACTATGTGTAGACCCTCCATGAAGAAAGAGTTATGGGGGACTAAGCTCAACTAGGCAGGGAAGGGGCTAAGTGTCTAGGAATAGGGGCTAAGCTAGAGGGCTTACCTCTAAAGGAATATTATTATATTATTATTTCCTAAAGGATAAGGTTTGAAATAATCTATGTTTTCCTAATTTCCTAGGGGAAAGGGGGACAAGTGTTAAGTGGAGCTCATGCAGCTTCAAGGAGACATGTGTCAACCTAGGTGCATGTAGTTTTAAGTGGGAAAGTCATCTCTTTGTCAAGGCATCTCATTTCATGAGTCTTATGATTCTCACGACTGTCACGATACTTCACCATTGTGTTAGCACTCTTGCGAGGTTAGCCACCCTATAAGAGAGCCATACTCCCCACTGAGGCACACCCCAGTGTAACCTGCAGACACTGGAGTTGTCCTGCGTATTTCCTGTGAAGCCCGATGAACTTGTATTTTTCTTGAGTCACATTGTGTCATAGCGGTTGGAGGTTGTTTCCAACACAATTTTGGCTAAGCTTGGTTTGATGCCATATTTTGTGTCCATACCCGTCTTCTATGGTTGACTTCACCTGTATGTTACCCGAATTTTTTTGTTGACATCACCTATGTCTGTTTGACATAAGAGCTGAATTGAAGAAGCAGTTTGTTACACCTGTGAGAAAATCGTCCAGGAGAGAGAGTTTGTTGGGAAGTGAGTTCTCCTAGAGGGAGTCCCGTAGAAGCTACAGTACCTTGAGAATTCCAGTCCAGCCTGTTGCTGAAGCCCAAGGTAAGGGAGGTGTAGTAGCCAATGGACATGTATTAGTGAAGGTGTACCCTCCTGGGGTGGAGCAGGCTTGTGGAGAATGAGGGTATGTGGGTTGTGGGTGTAAGTGGCTCCTGGGATAAAAGATCCTTCCTATTGTTTTGTGCAACTTCATTATTTTCCTTGCCAAGCCTAGAATTTGTTTGCCCGGTGGAGTTTAGTCCCAGCTCGGGGGTGACCCACTGCTAAGTGTGATGAGTAGCGTGGTCTATGGTTGGGAGGTTCATGGAAGGTCTGCATGCAGTTGGTGTACTTCAATTGAAATATAAGTACCCATTCCTATGTTCATTTACATGTTGTGTATTTGTACATGCTAGGTTGATGAGTATTGCCTGTATATGTTGTTAAATTATGGGTTTTCTTGTGAGTATTGCATGTATTCTTTCATTGTTATTTCCACATTAATTCATGTATGAAACGAATATGTTGTATGTTGTATGTTTATATTTATATGAATATGATAATTTGTTTCTATGAGTAGCATGGCCTGTCTTGGGTGGCCGGGGGTGTAAAAAAATGGTATCAGAGAAGAATTAAAAGATTCAGGTGTTAGGTAGTGCTACCCGGTAAGGGTTGGTGGTCGGGGATGTTAAAAAATGGTATCAGAGCAGAAAAACAATGATACAAATGTTTATGTAGCACTACTCGGCAGGGGTTGGTGGTCGGGGACGTTACAAAATGGTATTAGAGCATGGTTTCAACACTGAGCCTATATGGGCTGTGTAAACCGTTAATGAAGAAAAGGTTTCAAAGTGAATTGTTTTCGAGAGGGAAAAAATTCGAAGTTCAGAGCATTCTTGAGTGCCAGGAAGCCACCGTGTGAACACTTGAAATGTGTTCAGAAGCCCAGAAAGTATAGCGGTTCAAGAAAACCTACAGAGGAAGGATACCACCACAACCATGGTATTGGGCCACAAAGTTTAGAATTGGACTGTAGGATATGTTCAGAAGAAGGAAGATCTTTCACAACCGTTACATATGGGAAGAGGAACATGGTGGATAAGCACCGAAGTCCTTCGGGACTTTACCACTCCATCTGTTTGAAGTTACTTGTCATAAAAAGGGAGAAAAAGTGTCAAAGCTCCAAAGTCCCGGAGTGGATCTACGCTGTAAATCCGAGGAAAATTGCTTGACCTTTGGATCGACCGAAGACAAATCAGAGCCGTTAGATCAATCCAAGAGAAGAAGGTAAGGCACAATAGGAAGAGCATATCTCAAATGACAGATCTGCATGCGAATGGTTGTGAGTCGTATATCTCACAACAGTTCGTAAACTTGGCACTTCGGGAGAAATGGAGTGTGAGAGCGAAGAACTTCCAAAGTCCCAAAGTTCGGAGTCAATCTAGACCATCTATTCCAAGGGATACTTGTCCAAAGATTAATAAGGTTCGAAGTTTCGACACTCCACAAGAATGGTTTGTGGTTTCACGAAAGGAAGGAAATCCCCGAAGTCCTGGAGCATTGAATTAATATCACCCAGGGTGACATGGACCAATTCGTCAATCCTATAGTTCGAGATCTTGGAAGAAAATGCTGAAGGCAGGAAATCCCTGAAGTTCCGAACTGTCGGATATGATGTGGAAAGATGATGTCACCTAGGGTAACGTGGACCTACCTAGGTTTGCTACGTGTCACCACCTTAATTGATGACATCTGTACTATGTGGACCTGTAAGATTAAGAAGTTCAAAAGTTCGATGTTCGGATGACTTGAGGTGTGGAAGTGTAAAATCTTCTGAAGTCTCGTATCCCTGAAGTCCCGAAGTGACATGAATTTTTGACATCACTTGAGATGACGTGGACACACAAGATGCGTGCCATGTGTCAGTGAGTTATGTACCCTTTGGAATATTGAAATGCAGTTAGAACATGACACAAGGTAGTTAAAATTGGTGAAGAAGTTAGCTGGATCAGGCTCGCATTAACTTCGATCACGATCTATCAAGATCGATGGCCGGGAGGCATTGCGGAGATCAAATATGCGTAGAAGAAAATTATACAAGGAGGTCCCGCAATCCAAACCACGGTTTCCCAAAAGTGGTACGTGTCAGCGTGGGGACAATTGCGAAATGATCAGCGGTTACTCCAAAACCGCTGACCCATGTCCCCGCAATTTGAAAAGTATAAAGTTTGATGTGACGTTTTCAATATTTATTAGTTCAAGCATAGAGACCGTGGGCGCCAGTGGATGTGTGGCACATGATCCCAAAGTCCGAAGACTTGGTACTTCAGAGGAATTGTGTTGTAGTTGCGTTGAGTCAAGAACTCCTGGAGGCCAAAGTTAATCTCGACCATTGATCGGGAGAAGGTACGTGGAAACCAATACCAAAGTTTGGAGATTGGGCACTCCATAAGGTTGTAGAGTATGGACAACCCATAACTGCCGAAGTCCGGAGTTCCACAATAAATCCTAGCCGTTGGTTGTTGAGAAGCTATGGACCGTAGATCCACCATCCTCCATAAATTCTCCAGTTCAAGGTTCTCTGATGTTTGTGATATGTGGAAAGAGAAACCTCTGAGGCTCCAGTTCAAGGTTTTGTGATGTTTGTGATATGTGGAAAGAGAAAACTCAGAGGCTTCAGAGCCTCGAAGTTTCAAGGCTCCAGATAAGCACCTATATGATAGCACCGAGTCACAACCCATGGTCACATGCAATTGAGGGATGAAGAAAAAGGGCTAGTGCTCGAAAATTGTGTTAAAGAAGGGAAAAGGGCTTAGGAAGGAAGCCTATGGGTTTCTTCTGGTTAGAATCTACATCAAAAGAGGTACTGAAGACCTGGGAAATTTTTATCGGGTCCAAAAACGATCTAAGAGCCATTAACTCAAAGAAAAGAGTTCGTTGCACAAGAAGTGCATCAGAGAAAAAACACAAGTTTTAAAGGATCATAGATTTCTACTCAAGGCTCAGAATTGAGCAAAGAAGGTCATTGGAAAGGTCTTGGAAGGAGGATTACAGGTATTCATCCATATTTGAGGAGTGAACAACTTAGATCACAGGAAGTAAGAATGCATATTTTGGGTGACCATAAAAAGGAAAAATTGTGCATATAATACCAAAATGGTATATCATGGTTCTAGCTAACAAAAATTTGTTGTACGCCCATTTATAGATGTAATGGTTACATTTAAAACATAAAAAGTGCTAAAGAATGTTAAGATAAAGAAGTACATAGTGGGAAGATTTAATCTACACAGATTGATATATATCAAAATGCTAGTATTTTGATAAAGAAGGATGAGATGTATGCATGGATAAAGTGACAATATCTCCAAGGGGCATTCCTACAGATTGGAGATAGCACTTCCATTATTATTATCAGAATGCACAGTGGAAGCATGGCATGAAGGTCATCAAATATGGCATGGCAGAAGTTGAATATGCATGTCAGAAGGCTAAATCAAATTGCTTCAAGAAAGAAGTTGGTGTTAACTATCCAAGATTACTCATAGAACATGATTGGAAATATAATTGGGTCATGCAGGAGCTGGATCAAAGTAATCCAAATAATAATGGACTGTTGAAAAATAATATCAACATAATAAGTGGTGGTAAGTATGCAAAGTAGACAAGGAAAAAATATTGGATGGAGTCAAGTCCATGAACATCCTAAGATAATGGAAGAATAAATCATGAGATAGATATCAAGATAATAGGAATGCATGTCAACACTCCAGGAAGGAAAGCTAGAATAGTAGAGGATTGTTTATGCACTCCAAAGGTGTGAAGTTATTTCCATAAGAGCATGGATATATAAAGTCAAGAATAATTTAAAAGTGAAATGAATTCTAAAGAGAAATCAATAAGGAACCAGGAAGAAGAAAGCAGTTCTATGCATGGTTTTGAATGCAAAGGAGATGGTGCCTGACAAGAATCCGTCTTAACTAACATAGAGCCATGAGTGACAACCCAAAAGGTTGGAGGTATCACTTGAAGCTATGATGGTAAGGTGAAAGAAGGACTTTCATTTAATTCTATGAAACTGGAAAAGGGGGCATATGTGCATCCTTACAGTATGCTAGAGATTGGATAGGTAAGTCAATTTTGAAGACTTATGGGATCATCAAGGAAAAGTTTCACATGGGAAAGAAGTTGCTGAAATTGTGGTAGCAACAGTTGAATTAGGGTTGGTCAAACAACCATAAAAATAAAAAGAATTCTTTCATGTTACAAGTGTTGTTGATGATGTTGCTACATATGGAAGGAAGCAAAATAAACTTGAAGGTTGGTTAGGTTTGATAAAAGAAGCATGAAACATTCTACTTCCATCAACCATACATGTAAAATCAAATTTATTATTGGAAGTCATACATGTATGAGTTTTTATTACTGTTATTGCATAATTTCTAAAGGGAATTTAGGTAAGAATTTCCTCAGCCAGAGTTATTTTATTAAATCACATGATTATATTATTTGAATGCATACCACTGGATGTATTAAAGGCTGGAGACCTATATTAATTCAAATCTTTTTATCTTCTGAATGCACACACTGACATAGTAGAATGTCATGTTAATTTGGTTGTGGGGTAATAACCAAAGAATTAAAAGATAAGAACTTGTTATAGGAATCAATGCCAATAATCTAGTCATGTATGAGACTAGGACATGATTGGATATGGAAAGGTATGGATATGGAAAGGTTATGATCCACACAGGTACTAAAGGATTCCTACCTTTAAATAAAACTTGGACTGCAACCTTTTTTCTAACACTAATGAATACCACATAATTATATTCTTGGTGTAGTGTTCAGGTCGAAAAGGAAGGCATCCAATTAATTGGGAAGACAATAGGAAGTGTGTGGAGAATGTGTCAACACATTGGCCATAATTCCAACTTATGGATGGTAAGATACATGACTGAGATAAAGAGCATTATGTAATTCAATGCAAGGTGCACTGAATAAGTATGCATTGAGAATTGCACTCATGCATAGTAAATGATAGAATTGTATATTAAATGAAATGGTTGAATTTGTTTTGTAAGTACATGCATATATATTATTGCATGGAAATATTTTTTACTAACAACTGAAATGTTGTTAACTCATGAATTTGAGGACATTTCAAGGAGGTGTTAGACATTGCAACATGAAAGTTGCAAGTCAAGTAGTCACATGAGCATTGACTACAAGAAAATTTCTTGTTCAGAAAAAGAAGTAATGAACTTACAGATATTACTATGAACATGCATATGCATAGAAGGACGATTCATTCTATTTTATTAAATTGTTGGGTGATTGTGATTGAATTTCTAGGTGCAGAAAATTGTAAGATCACTGCATAAGATTTTGTACATATTGCAATTGAATTATGATGTACAACAAATGCTGACAATTTGTTGGTTGTATGCAAGATTAAGGATTACAGGAAAAATGGTATGCAGTTGGTGCCTGTGGAAAACCACAAGGAAGGTTGCATTCATAATATGGCAACAACCAAGAAGAATTATGAAATAGAATTTCATGTTTTGGGGAAAANTGTTTTCCTAATTTCCTAGGGGAAAGGGGGACAAGTGTTAAGTGGAGCTCATGCAGCTTCAAGGAGACATGTGTCAACCTAGGTGCATGTAGTTTTAAGTGGGAAAGTCATCTCTTTGTCAAGGCATCTCATTTCATGAGTCTTATGATTCTCACGACTGTCACGATACTTCACCATTGTGTTAGCACTCTTGCGAGGTTAGCCACCCTATAAGAGAGCCATACTCCCCACTGAGGCACACCCCAGTGTAACCTGCAGACACTGGAGTTGTCCTGCGTATTTCCTGTGAAGCCCGATGAACTTGTATTTTTCTTGAGTCACATTGTGTCATAGCGGTTGGAGGTTGTTTCCAACACAATTTTGGCTAAGCTTGGTTTGATGCCATATTTTGTGTCCATACCCGTCTTCTATGGTTGACTTCACCTGTATGTTACCCGAATTTTTTTGTTGACATCACCTATGTCTGTTTGACATAAGAGCTGAATTGAAGAAGCAGTTTGTTACACCTGTGAGAAAATCGTCCAGGAGAGAGAGTTTGTTGGGAAGTGAGTTCTCCTAGAGGGAGTCCCGTAGAAGCTACAGTACCTTGAGAATTCCAGTCCAGCCTGTTGCTGAAGCCCAAGGTAAGGGAGGTGTAGTAGCCAATGGACATGTATTAGTGAAGGTGTACCCTCCTGGGGTGGAGCAGGCTTGTGGAGAATGAGGGTATGTGGGTTGTGGGTGTAAGTGGCTCCTGGGATAAAAGATCCTTCCTATTGTTTTGTGCAACTTCATTATTTTCCTTGCCAAGCCTAGAATTTGTTTGCCCGGTGGAGTTTAGTCCCAGCTCGGGGGTGACCCACTGCTAAGTGTGATGAGTAGCGTGGTCTATGGTTGGGAGGTTCATGGAAGGTCTGCATGCAGTTGGTGTACTTCAATTGAAATATAAGTACCCATTCCTATGTTCATTTACATGTTGTGTATTTGTACATGCTAGGTTGATGAGTATTGCCTGTATATGTTGTTAAATTATGGGTTTTCTTGTGAGTATTGCATGTATTCTTTCATTGTTATTTCCACATTAATTCATGTATGAAACGAATATGTTGTATGTTGTATGTTTATATTTATATGAATATGATAATTTGTTTCTATGAGTAGCATGGCCTGTCTTGGGTGGCCGGGGGTGTAAAAAAATGGTATCAGAGAAGAATTAAAAGATTCAGGTGTTAGGTAGTGCTACCCGGTAAGGGTTGGTGGTCGGGGATGTTAAAAAATGGTATCAGAGCAGAAAAACAATGATACAAATGTTTATGTAGCACTACTCGGCAGGGGTTGGTGGTCGGGGACGTTACAAAATGGTATTAGAGCATGGTTTCAACACTGAGCCTATATGGGCTGTGTAAACCGTTAATGAAGAAAAGGTTTCAAAGTGAATTGTTTTCGAGAGGGAAAAAATTCGAAGTTCAGAGCATTCTTGAGTGCCAGGAAGCCACCGTGTGAACACTTGAAATGTGTTCAGAAGCCCAGAAAGTATAGCGGTTCAAGAAAACCTACAGAGGAAGGATACCACCACAACCATGGTATTGGGCCACAAAGTTTAGAATTGGACTGTAGGATATGTTCAGAAGAAGGAAGATCTTTCACAACCGTTACATATGGGAAGAGGAACATGGTGGATAAGCACCGAAGTCCTTCGGGACTTTACCACTCCATCTGTTTGAAGTTACTTGTCATAAAAAGGGAGAAAAAGTGTCAAAGCTCCAAAGTCCCGGAGTGGATCTACGCTGTAAATCCGAGGAAAATTGCTTGACCTTTGGATCGACCGAAGACAAATCAGAGCCGTTAGATCAATCCAAGAGAAGAAGGTAAGGCACAATAGGAAGAGCATATCTCAAATGACAGATCTGCATGCGAATGGTTGTGAGTCGTATATCTCACAACAGTTCGTAAACTTGGCACTTCGGGAGAAATGGAGTGTGAGAGCGAAGAACTTCCAAAGTCCCAAAGTTCGGAGTCAATCTAGACCATCTATTCCAAGGGATACTTGTCCAAAGATTAATAAGGTTCGAAGTTTCGACACTCCACAAGAATGGTTTGTGGTTTCACGAAAGGAAGGAAATCCCCGAAGTCCTGGAGCATTGAATTAATATCACCCAGGGTGACATGGACCAATTCGTCAATCCTATAGTTCGAGATCTTGGAAGAAAATGCTGAAGGCAGGAAATCCCTGAAGTTCCGAACTGTCGGATATGATGTGGAAAGATGATGTCACCTAGGGTAACGTGGACCTACCTAGGTTTGCTACGTGTCACCACCTTAATTGATGACATCTGTACTATGTGGACCTGTAAGATTAAGAAGTTCAAAAGTTCGATGTTCGGATGACTTGAGGTGTGGAAGTGTAAAATCTTCTGAAGTCTCGTATCCCTGAAGTCCCGAAGTGACATGAATTTTTGACATCACTTGAGATGACGTGGACACACAAGATGCGTGCCATGTGTCAGTGAGTTATGTACCCTTTGGAATATTGAAATGCAGTTAGAACATGACACAAGGTAGTTAAAATTGGTGAAGAAGTTAGCTGGATCAGGCTCGCATTAACTTCGATCACGATCTATCAAGATCGATGGCCGGGAGGCATTGCGGAGATCAAATATGCGTAGAAGAAAATTATACAAGGAGGTCCCGCAATCCAAACCACGGTTTCCCAAAAGTGGTACGTGTCAGCGTGGGGACAATTGCGAAATGATCAGCGGTTACTCCAAAACCGCTGACCCATGTCCCCGCAATTTGAAAAGTATAAAGTTTGATGTGACGTTTTCAATATTTATTAGTTCAAGCATAGAGACCGTGGGCGCCAGTGGATGTGTGGCACATGATCCCAAAGTCCGAAGACTTGGTACTTCAGAGGAATTGTGTTGTAGTTGCGTTGAGTCAAGAACTCCTGGAGGCCAAAGTTAATCTCGACCATTGATCGGGAGAAGGTACGTGGAAACCAATACCAAAGTTTGGAGATTGGGCACTCCATAAGGTTGTAGAGTATGGACAACCCATAACTGCCGAAGTCCGGAGTTCCACAATAAATCCTAGCCGTTGGTTGTTGAGAAGCTATGGACCGTAGATCCACCATCCTCCATAAATTCTCCAGTTCAAGGTTCTCTGATGTTTGTGATATGTGGAAAGAGAAACCTCTGAGGCTCCAGTTCAAGGTTTTGTGATGTTTGTGATATGTGGAAAGAGAAAACTCAGAGGCTTCAGAGCCTCGAAGTTTCAAGGCTCCAGATAAGCACCTATATGATAGCACCGAGTCACAACCCATGGTCACATGCAATTGAGGGATGAAGAAAAAGGGCTAGTGCTCGAAAATTGTGTTAAAGAAGGGAAAAGGGCTTAGGAAGGAAGCCTATGGGTTTCTTCTGGTTAGAATCTACATCAAAAGAGGTACTGAAGACCTGGGAAATTTTTATCGGGTCCAAAAACGATCTAAGAGCCATTAACTCAAAGAAAAGAGTTCGTTGCACAAGAAGTGCATCAGAGAAAAAACACAAGTTTTAAAGGATCATAGATTTCTACTCAAGGCTCAGAATTGAGCAAAGAAGGTCATTGGAAAGGTCTTGGAAGGAGGATTACAGGTATTCATCCATATTTGAGGAGTGAACAACTTAGATCACAGGAAGTAAGAATGCATATTTTGGGTGACCATAAAAAGGAAAAATTGTGCATATAATACCAAAATGGTATATCATGGTTCTAGCTAACAAAAATTTGTTGTACGCCCATTTATAGATGTAATGGTTACATTTAAAACATAAAAAGTGCTAAAGAATGTTAAGATAAAGAAGTACATAGTGGGAAGATTTAATCTACACAGATTGATATATATCAAAATGCTAGTATTTTGATAAAGAAGGATGAGATGTATGCATGGATAAAGTGACAATATCTCCAAGGGGCATTCCTACAGATTGGAGATAGCACTTCCATTATTATTATCAGAATGCACAGTGGAAGCATGGCATGAAGGTCATCAAATATGGCATGGCAGAAGTTGAATATGCATGTCAGAAGGCTAAATCAAATTGCTTCAAGAAAGAAGTTGGTGTTAACTATCCAAGATTACTCATAGAACATGATTGGAAATATAATTGGGTCATGCAGGAGCTGGATCAAAGTAATCCAAATAATAATGGACTGTTGAAAAATAATATCAACATAATAAGTGGTGGTAAGTATGCAAAGTAGACAAGGAAAAAATATTGGATGGAGTCAAGTCCATGAACATCCTAAGATAATGGAAGAATAAATCATGAGATAGATATCAAGATAATAGGAATGCATGTCAACACTCCAGGAAGGAAAGCTAGAATAGTAGAGGATTGTTTATGCACTCCAAAGGTGTGAAGTTATTTCCATAAGAGCATGGATATATAAAGTCAAGAATAATTTAAAAGTGAAATGAATTCTAAAGAGAAATCAATAAGGAACCAGGAAGAAGAAAGCAGTTCTATGCATGGTTTTGAATGCAAAGGAGATGGTGCCTGACAAGAATCCGTCTTAACTAACATAGAGCCATGAGTGACAACCCAAAAGGTTGGAGGTATCACTTGAAGCTATGATGGTAAGGTGAAAGAAGGACTTTCATTTAATTCTATGAAACTGGAAAAGGGGGCATATGTGCATCCTTACATTATGCTAGAGATTGGATAGGTAAGTCAAGTTTGAAGACTTCTGGGATCATCAAGGAAAAATTTCACATGGGAAAGAAGTTGCTGAAATTGTAGTAGCAACAGTTGAATTAGGGTTGGTTGAACAACCATAAGAAGAAAAAGAATTCTTTCATGTTACAAGCGTTGTTGATGATGTTGCTACATATGGAAGGAAGCAACATAAACTTGAAGGTTGGTTAGGTTTGATAAAAGAAGCATGAAACATTCTACTTCCATCAACCGTACATGTAACATCAAATTTATTATTGGAAGTCATGCATGTATGAGTTTTTATTACTATTATTTCATAATTGCTAAAGGAAATTTAGGTAAGAATTTCCTCAACCAGAGTTATTTTATAAAACCACATGATTATATTATTTGAATGCATACCACTGGATGTGTTAAAGGCTGGAGACCTATATTAATTCAAATATTTTTAACTTCTGAATGCACACACTGACATAGTAGAATGTCATGTTAATTTGGTTGTGGAGTAATAACCAAAGAATTAAAAGATAAGAACTTGTTATAGAATCAATGCCAATAATCTAGTCATGTATGAAACCAGGACATGGTTGGATATGTCAAGGTTATGATCTACACAGGTACTAAAGGATTCCTACCTTTAAATAAAACTTGGGCTGCAACCTTTTTTCTAACACTAATGAATACCACATAATTATATTTTTGGTGTAGTGTTTGGGTC
>JZKD02S1868044.1:122419-143623 GCA_000966675.3 Picea glauca
ATACTGAATTATTTAATTTACTCTAAATTATTTTTACACTCTAAAATATAAAAATAAATAGATGAACACACATGGATTCAGGCATGCATGGATTCCACGTGCCCGTCTAGCTTCCTCTAGCTCCTTTGTCTCTAAACCCCAAAATTCTACACCTATCAGCTCTTCGAATCCCTACGCGTCCTTCCTCTGCCTCCACCTTCTCACCCACTGGGACTTTCCTCGCGTCATTCTTTCTCCACCACAGATCTTGTTGTAGCTCTGGTCTGAGGTTCCAAGAATCTCGCCCGCCATGGCTCGCCTCCTCTTCATTGTTCTGGGCACTTTTCTAGTGCTGGGTATTGTTGTATCTGCTGCTAGATCATTTGCATAAACAGAGTATATTGATATAGTCATTGACAAGATCTAGGACTTGGAGTCCAGTCTCTTTATAATATTGGGAACCAATCCCAAATCTGTACACTTTGTGGAGTTCGCTCTCAGGTATGGTAAGGGGTACAATTCAGTCCGCCAGCTTGTGCACAACTTCAGTACCTTCGTGAAGAAAGCCGAGTTGATTGAGTCAAGAAATTGCATAAACCTTCCTTACGCTATGGTAACGAATGGTAATTTCCTCCTTTGCAACTCGAAATAAAAAAATGATTTTCTTGCAATTCCAGCTCTGGATGAATTTCAGTGTTTTTCTTTCAGTTTATTTCCTTTGTATTTATAAATTCATTCATCTGTGTATATGCATCTAGTTAGATGGGTGTATATGTATGCATATACATTGTCTTCCCGTATTTCCCATAGCCTTTTTCACCTAATTATTAAATTCCCGACTCAGTTTTGGGTTTCGGGGTTTTCTTATGCCCAATGCCGGGAGTTCTCTGTCCTCACAGACTCCCGATCTCCGATATGCCGATGCAGTACCTTCTGCCTTAGCCCTCCCCTGGCTATTCTTTGGTCCATGTGACCCTCTCCTATGTGACCATAGTCCTATTCCCTATCGGGATTTGGGGTTTTGAGACTCTCGCTGTCATGAACCTCTGTCCTCACAGTCTCCCGATTACCAATCTACCGATGCGGTACTTTGTGCGTTAGCCCACCAGGCTAAGCTCTTGTCCCATGTGGCCATCACACCACAAGGTCACCGCCTTGTCCCCTATCGGGGTTTCCAACATCGCAATATTGAAATGCATGAACCCCGTGTCTATGGGATTCTCGATATCCCGATACTCGATACGCCTCTTCCTGGCGCGTTAGCCTTTTCCGGCTATACCGAGGTCCATGTGACCTTCTCTAGTGTGCCTGCTGCCTTATGGCTCCCCATCGGGGTTTCGATCCTTCTCAAGCAAGAGTTTCATCACTTCTAAAATTTGCGATGCCATTTATCGTTTACTTTTGGACAATGAATGGTTAAAAATTTACAAAATATAAATTTTCAGCGCCCCTTTAAAATTTATTTAAAGCGGGTTATACCTTTAAATTTGCGAGTTTTTCATTTAATGTTTAAAGAAATCGGGATTCAGGGTTTTCCATAACAAATGATCTATGTAAATTGAATCACGAAACCCCGATCTCTGATTTCGCGATGTGATTAAGTCTTAATTAAAACATCAATTAATTAATTCTTTTTAACGAAGGTTTAAGAGTTAAGTTAATTACGTCACATTTTCAGGGCTCGTGATTTCATAGTGCATGGATACTTTGTCTACGGAACTCGCAATATCCCGATCCGCGATGACAGTTGGCTTCCACTACAGGGCTTTTCACTTTTCGAAAAATTGGGCCTCACGTTTCCGAACTGCAAGGACCACTCGTCCACAAGATTCACGATTTCCTGACTCCCAATTGCCTGATGGATCCTATCATTTCCACGTGTCCCAAGAACGGACGGTCCTGATCGCCTCTTGCTGTTTTGGGGTTTTCAATGCCAAAGTGCATATGTCCACAGAATTCTCGATTCCTCAAATCCCGACTCTCCGGTTTGCTGACAGCTGGCCCCTCATGATGGCACTATCCTCCCTCTCTGATGTGTGGTCAGCTGGCACCACTCATCGGGGTTTCGAACTTCGTGATTTCAAAATGCAGAGATTTTGTGTCCATGAAATCCCCGATATGCCGATCCCCGACTTTCTTCGGATCTCCGACATGCATCCTAAATGGATGGACGGTCCAGGTTAAGCCTCGGACTTCGCCAAACGCCAACCCAAAAGCACTTATCTGTGTGAGTCCCGATGGCCCAAATGTCGATGACTCTCCGATGGTTGCCACCTGTCCCAATCAGATGGACAGCTCTGATTGTATCGGGGTTTTCACCATGGATTTCCCCGACCTCTTGCTCACAGAACTCTCGATTTTTCGACTCTCTTCAGATCTCCGCCACGTGTCTCACCCTGATGGATGGTCCAGATCTGATATCGCTATTTTGAGACTTAAGATGTCCCAACTTCCTTGACCTCGTGAATCCGGATTTCATCAATGCCGATATCCCGATGCCTTCACACCTGTCATCGGGATTTCTCCTTCTGTCCTCACAACTCCATGTAGATTCGACGGTTGTCGGGTATCTGCCCGATATCTGACGGCTCAGATCCGTTCTCCTGGGTAATAGACAACTCCCTTGGCACAGTTAAAATTTGTATGGGTCTATAGCTCCTGAGATTTTTTTTTTATTATTATTAAAATTCACCGAGGCTAATACAGGCAAGTAGTTTACACCATTCCCGCACAATACAAGTCTTCAAAATTTCCTTTTTCTGATTATGCATTGGCAGTTCCTCATTTAGGTAAGTTCGAGATGAAGTAGGTCTTTTTGAGGTCTTGCAAAAGTCCTATTGCATTTTATATAGTATAATTCGTGTAGTTATTGAATCTTTCCAACTTCAAGCCTTAGATAGAAGCTTCCCTCAACATTTTCATCGATTTCAGGTGTCTATTTTACCCGAAACTTCATTGACAAGTATTGCTCAAATAAAATTAAATTACCAACTCTCTTTTTGTGCTTAATAGCTTTATCAGGCTTCTTTAAGGGTAGCCATTTTGTGGGAAGTGATCCTTCAAACTATCTGGTTTGCTGCCACTATTTTAAAGGGCGTTCCTTTGAATATTCAGACTAAGACTGTATTAGCCATTTATGATCCAGTAAAAGGGCATTACCTAAAACGGTTGCTTGTGATATATATGAGACCACTTGCTTGGATAATGTAGGGATGCTATCTTGAGTATATTTTCTGATACTATATCAGTCATATTGGGTCAAGCTGAATATTGCTTGACGCAATCTACTAAGATGCAAATGACGTGTTTTGCTTACAGGTTAAGCATGGCTAGAGTTAGCGTTTGGGGTTTTGGCCCTTAGGCCCAGATTTCAAACTAAGATGCTCTGATACCATATGTAACAACCAAATATTTCTAAACATCATTTAATTTCATAAGAAATTTATTTCATGAACTGAGATAATAACTTCATAACATAACAACAATCTTCATAATAGCAACTTCAGTAACTTAAATTTATCAATGAATAATGCTTTCATGGCAGAATGAAATAAACACATAGTTTAACAAATTACCTAGTTCGGATGCTAATTTCTATTGCCTTCCTGCCTTGTTGTTGCCTTCTTGCTACCTGATACACAGACCAACCCAACCACAAACAAAGAATAACTGCCCAAACCTACTGTCCTCCCTGCCAACTAGGAAAACTACCTAGCTCCAAGATATCTATGGATATCCTGGCCCCCGTGCCCAAAACCTCCAGCAACCCGGTGCCTCAATTGATCAAAAGTGCCACAGCCAGAACTCTACTGCTTCCTGCAAACCTCACAATCCTCCCAGAATCCATCTTCCGTCCCTCCCTCACGTTCCCCTCCCTTCCTCCCTTATTCCTCCTTCACCGCCTCATGCCTTTTACTCCCTTACCTGCCCTCCTTTAATGTTTTTATCTTCTCGGGATTCATAGGCTATCCCTTGTTGCATACACAACCATTTTATATCATATACCATTAATCTATTAAATCCATTACGCAAGTTATTAAATGTAGTTTGTAGTTAAATTATTAATTAATTAATCACAATTATATCCTTTAATTAATTAATAACTCACTTAATTAATATCATTAAATCATCTTTGTTTAATTAATACCGTGTTAACACAATTAATCCCCTAATTAGTTTTACTTTATAATTCTTAAACATTTATCCAACTAGGGTCGTTACAGTTTGCTCCTCTGGACTTTACAAATGTTTATGGCTTTCCAAACACTGTTCCAGACATTAAAATTTGGGAAGATATCCTTCCTAAATTTGGAGAATATGAGGACGACAATCCCGCTCAACACTTGTTTGAATTCCACAAGCTCGTTGAGGAATTAAATGTACACCATGAAGATGTCCTCATGAAATTGTTTATGTTTTCATTGGAAAAAGATGCTAGACTCTGGTATAAATTTTACCCCATTCTAGTATTCCTTCATTGAAAGATTTTCACATACTTTTTCATCAACATTGTAAAAGAATCTACTTAGCTGAAATACTTTTTGAATATTGTTGTAATATAGAATTCATAAGACAAAATGATCAAACAAATCCTCTTGAAGAGGAGGAAGAAATATCATAAATTTCTCAAGTTGATGAAGATGATCAGTATGAGGAAGAGTTGGCTCATAAAAAATTTGGATCTTGTGAACATACTCAAGAAGAAAATATTCAGCATCATGATCAACCTACAGAAGAATAGATAGACCTGCCCCTGAACAACTATGTTACAGCCCCTACTCACATAGATTTGCAACTTTCACACAGTCCCGGATATGAGTGTCAAACTTCTTCCATTTCTGAAGATGTAAATCTGTTTTTAAATGATGACAGTCATGTATTTGATGGAACTTTACAGGAAGTTAATGAACCTATTTATGATGATTTCCTGCCAAGAGATCAGATTTTAGACTCTGTTTTGTTTTCTGAAAAAGATATGGCTTCCATGTTTAATGATCCTGAAGAAAGTTTGTTGTTCAAGAATGCTTTAGACTGTGATTTGCAGAAGTATGATTATGAAATAAACAGTATGCCAGAGATAGTAACAGAGTTTCCTTTGCTTGAGAGATCCACAGTTGATGTCTTGATTTTTTGTTTGACTGATGACCCTCTTGAGTTATCTGCTGAACCTAAATATGATGAGTATAGTGATGATTATTTCATTGTTTCTGTAGAAAAACTTGCTGCAGATTTTTCATGGAGGGATGAGGGTCTTCAGACAAGATTGTGCCATGATTTTGGAGATGCCATTGCAGATGATATTGAAGGGTGATCAAATATTCTCTTCGAGAATGATCCTGAGCATTATAAATCAGAACATAGAGTAGTCCTGGATGTTTTAAAACCCCAGGACCATATATTTTTCCAAGATCCTTTTGCTAATCTTTTAGATTCGTTTAATGGAGGAGTATGCTATGCCATGGATATTTCTCACAAGAATAAATGAAAGGTTTGAAAATTCATGATCACCAACAGGTCAGATGGGAGTTGTCAGTTTCCTTTTTCAGCCTGCTCAAAGAAAGTGTGAGAAAATTTCAAATAAGTAGACAATTATTGGATTGGCTTCACTGGCATTTTCATATCATTTGATTCAGTGGGAATTTTTCAGTAGTTAGAGTAGGTGATGTATATAAATAAGCTTGACTTTGAGCATTATATTACAACAGTGGTTTTTAATATGTTTTCAGTTCAGTTTCGAATCTAGTATGGTTTTGTTTTAAATCATTATGACTCCATAGCTCAATGAATGAACAAGTGGTTTTTGTTTCGGAAAGCTGCAAGTAAAGTGACAGGGTTCAAAGTTTGATAAGGATGATTTCGAGTCGCCCAATGGATGAAGGCACGTGGTCTAATGTTCTTGGCGCTTTATAGGAAATCACCATCCCTAGATGGAGCCTATGTTGGAACAAATATTGAATTTTTGGCTTTTGGTAGATTAGGAGGAAAACATTTATAGTGTTTAGCTACCGAAAGTGCAGACTTTCGGTAACTTAAATCTCGGGTTTCATATCCCATTAGCTATCGAAAGTGTATCGACTGAGACCAAGCATTCAAGCACCACGCATCAAGCCACATGGAGGAAGAGCTCACGATTAGGTGTGAAAAGGATGCAATAAATGACATAAAATCACTATAATATGGTTTAACATAAATGCCACATCACCATTTCGGGGTTTCGGCCATTGGAGGTTTGGTCGACGTAAAGATTTTAACCACTGCTCTGTTTACCAAAACCCGAAATCCCAAAATCAGGGTTTTGGGACTTTCAGTGGCTTACGACGCTCTGAAATCGCACTGTTAGCCACCAAAAGCCAAGACTTTCGGCAACTAAGATACCCTTGTTTTTGGCCTGATAGCCACTGAAATCGCAGATTTTTTTCAGTGACTAAACTACCTTAGAAAAAGTCAGTTTTCTCAGCCGTGGAGAGGCCTTTTTGCGTGCTTAAATGGTCGATTGACATCTACAGATCCTAATCTTTCCAGTGGTGCATTAATATTTTCATTTGGAGCTTGGAAAGGCACTCAAAAGTCCCCTGCAAGATGAGGTTCGTTTTCAGAAATGTGGCATTTTTTACTACGTTGAGTCATCATTTTCAAATGATGATTCTGAGCGACTGGAATATCATTTTGAGAAACGGTCAAAGGTTTTTGTGCCTAACACATCATATATCAATAAAATCTATAGGTTTTCCTACAAGTGTCACATATTGGGAGAATCAAATCCATCTCCGAGCCCTATTTTTCGGATCTCATATTTTCCTGTTTTGACACATGTTTGTAAAATGCAGATCTGGGGAACATGGAAACAAATCTCAGGGAACTGAGAGAGGTTTTTTCACAGGAAAAAAATATGCACAAAAAAATCTTTCAGTTTATACACAGCTGTCATGATTCGAGAGATACAGAACCATAACCGCAGCCACAATTTTCAGCAGTTTGGTCTGTTTTCTAATGGCAGAAAGTTTCTGAAATTGATGGTATATGTTGTTGTCTTTCGGGAGTATTTTGACCTCAATACCTACATGAGATACTGATTCATTTCCAGAGGGGTTTATTTGTAATTCGAATAATTTTTCATTTATTCGAAAGGGGGAAAAAGACTTATATTATTGTATCTTCTTGAAGAAGAAAAGTGGGGAGGGGAAGACACACATGGGTAGTACTCCTGGGCTGTAGCTTTCATTTTCAATTTAATAAAAGATTGCAAAAGCATGTTTTATCCATATCATATATTCTTGTGATGTTGCTTGCAGAGTTTGTCCATTTTCTTAGTTTCAATATCACTTCATCTATCTTTTCTTCTTGATTTGTAACTATTTTGTAATAGAATTCATCCTCTGTTAGATGCTTTGTTGCAGACTGGTTATAGGTTGTTTCCTCCAGATATCAAGGTTCAAAATTCATCCTCTACTAGATGCTCTTTCCCAACCATCTTTTTCCACTGATTTATGCTTAGAATTCACTCATCACTAAGTGTTCCTTGTGTATTGATATGTTTTCTCTTTATTCTGTTGCCATACTTTTATAAATCCTTCTCTTTGTAATCAACTTCTACCTCACCTCTGTTCCATGGATTTCCATTGCCGAAACACTCTTATTATTTACTTGATTATTTGAATCCATGCCCAATGGAATACCTCTTGGTCCAACCCATCAGCCCTAAAAACCTCAAAATTGTTTGTTACCCACAGATCTGCCCGCTGTTAAGCTTATTGGATATGCTATCGTGACATATATTCGAGAGATCCCTCTCAGGTTGGAAGGGGAAACTTCTAATAAAAAATGGTTCATGGTTATCTTGGAATTTACTTGCACGCAACCCAAATCAAGTTCTGAGTGATAACTTATTTTTTCATTTAAAATGTGCTAAGGCTTGGCTCAATTACAGCCAAAAGTTGACTCTTGCGACAATAGTAGCTATGGTGGGTTTCTGAATCCTTAGGAATCGGATCTAATCCAATTACACAGAGCTCATTCTCTATTTCGTGTGTTTTCAAACACGCTCCCCCCTTCGCTACTCTTGTTGGTATATCATAACCAAATGATTTTGAGTTTTTGCAAACCCATAATTTTATAACAGAGACATGTTTTTGCGGGATGAGTTCTGAGCAAACGGTTGACAATTTAGAGAAACCGTCAGAAACCCATTTCCGAAATGGGCTCATTTACTTTCCATGCGAGAAGTTTCATCAGAAACTAGACCATTTCTGAGATACGACTCATTCTTTGAAGGACAATATCTCATAAATTTTGTTTTGGTTGAGGTAAGTGTTTTTTTTTTTCATTTTTCTCAGATATTCAAGCTAGTTCTCAGGTGTCTAGGTTTATAGAATAGTGAGATCCCCCCTCTCCTCACATCAGTTAATTAATTCGTGCCCTATTCCTCTATTTCACCTAAAGCGAGGCTAAGGTAAGATTAATGCAAGTCGTTGCAATGTTGGGAGGGTTTTTCAGGCATTCAAAATCGTTTTGTACAACAAAAATCCTCGCTTGTTGATGAATAACAACCATTTCCCAATCTGATCACTATCATGACTGTCTAGCTTGGGTACAAAATTATTATTCTAATGTGCCTTATCTACAAATGCGATTAGATCAGGTCAACACACTCAATAGGGAGATTGAAAAGAATAATCGAATACTAAAATTTGAGCAAGGTATTTTTCAAGCCAACAAGAAACCCAGTAGACATGGGAATATCATCTTAAAGAAATCAACCAACATTAATGTTGTTCTGAGATCTTATCTATGCAATTCTTCTTTCTCGAATATTTGATTTGGTAAATCTATTTTAATTTGTGTATAGTAATTATTAATTTCCCTGTTATTATTCTAGATTGGATCAGGAACATTCTTTTCATATGGATTGGCAAACATGTTTTTATTTTGATTATTTTTTAATTTTTCTTTCTTAAGATTTATTTTTATTTTTAGATTCAAACCAACTACAAAATCAAAGATTATGTAGCAGGTCTTAAGTTAGTGAATGAGATTTTAATTGATTCTATTTTGTTTCCTTTCCAGATTCCAAGGAGCAGTTACAAGATTGTTTGCTCGCTGCTTATGGAGGATTATGAAGTTCCTGAGTGAAATACTTGGAGTTTTTTTACAAAGTTTGAGTATATTTTTTGAAACTAGGATAACGAACTTTTAATTAAGATATTATAAACACTGTTTTTATAGACTCAGATTAGAAAGTAGTTTTGAAAATCTATTTTTTTTAGATTCATCCATATCCTATGGATATGAGGGATTCGATCAGCGTTGTGTTAAATACTCTCATTTTCTTTGACACAAGGACACGTTTTTCTGGATCACACCATGGACATATAATTTTGGAAGTGATATGGGAAAGCAGTTTGTTGTTTGGCTTTAGACCTATGTAAACTGTGCAATGCTTGTTTCATTGTGTTCTCCTATTATTTCTATGTTATGAGATGTTATTTGTGTTGATTTAGCTTTAGTCTTGTCTTCACATAATATTTCATATCATTGATTTTTGGAATGTTGTCCATGATCTATTCGTTTAGTTTGTGCTTGTGATCGATCAACTATTCAGTTATTTTTGAGTTTGCTTATGATATTAAATGGTTGATAACATCAATGCCTGGGATTGAGATTTCTTTCGTCCTTAGCTATTGGTTATCTTAAGGTCACGAGATATTTAATTAGTTATCTTTTTGTTGTTATAAATTCACTCCAAAGCATGAAACACTTCCTTGAATTTCTTCGGGAAGCACTATTGATTGTTCCTTTCATAGGTTTCTCTTAAATACAGGACAAGCAGGAGCTCATACAATGCAAAGAGAGGAACTTAGTTTATTTTTGATCAGTTAGAGGTTAGTAGATGTATTGTTTTCTTTTATTTAAAGTTGTTTACATATGGATGAATGATGATTGCATTAATTATCTTTGTCTATTTTTGTGTCATCGTTACAATCGTATTAATTCAATATTCATTAGTTTAATATCTTTAAACATAAAAAAGAGCATTGTTCATATTTGACCTTATCCAAAAATTTTATCAAACAATTATTTTCGCAAGATTTTATTTAAACCTTGTAAATTGTATATAGTCTTTGTATATTAAACACTATTAGCTCAACATTTTGTAATTAGTATGTCGATTGTTAGAATCATAGTTTTAGATTAGTTTATTTCATTTCATTATTTTTAGGACCCTAGTTGGCCAACAGATCCATTAAACTCATCAGGTTAGATCATACCAATGGCTTGGGTTAAATAGACAACCATGGTCTAGATCTATCCTTCCCATTGATGGTGTGTCATAAACGCCCGTAAAAAAATGGCACTAGAAGGAGGACTAAGTAAATTTAATGATTAAATGTTTTACCCCTCAACCTGTCATAATTCCGGATTTATAAATTATTCTTTTCTATCATCTTGAAATTCACTAGAAGGCATGGCAGACTAAACAAGCTGGCCTTGCAAGAGTCTTTGTTTTGAATGTATTTAATTCCCCATGGCTCCCCAAATCACTGTTTTGGAACATGCTTTCCACTTCTTATTACCCAATATTCCCAATGAGACAATCTCTCGCTTGTCCAAACTCACCTTTGATGGTGGGGCGAATGTGTCTGCAAAAGACCATCTTAACAAGTTTTGGTGTAAATGCATCAAGCATGATATTTTTTATTTAAAGGTTTTATGCAGATTATTCGCTTTTACTTTTAGGGGTCAGATTAAACATTGGTTTGAGTCTTTTCCAGCATATCACATTATTGATTGGTTTCAATTTGTAGAGGCATTTTTAGATGCTTTTGAAATCTATGATTACAATCAATTATGTGAAGAATTTCAGACTTTACTAATCAATGAAAATTCATCTCCAGAAGGATTTTCAACAAGAATCCATCATGTTCTTTGTAAATTTAATCTTGATGACATGTCATTTGTACTAAATCTCCTCTATGATGCTTGCGCCCCTTTCATCCAGTCATATTTAATTGCGAATGATGAATCAGTTACAAATCCTATCACTCAATTGCGAGAAGAATTTTGTTCACAGGATGAGAAGAATCCATCCGAAAATTTTGAACAAGCAAGGGAGGTAGAATCTATCGAAAAGGTTCTTATTGACAATTAAACTTGTTTTTCCTCTGAATCATTGTATATTCAATCCTCAAATATCGTGGAAGAAGATTTGATGTTGGGTCAAGGTGAATGTACATATTCTTCGAACTCTTTCTGTAATCAGTACTTAAATTCAGTTATTGAAGAATACTTAGATGATGAAAATGATCTTAAGCATTCTAACATTCCTATGAAATTGACTAGAGATGTAAATCTGCAATTTGAAGAAGAAACCTTATACCTTATTCCACAAATCATACCTTATCCACATGAGATATTATATGTTTGTCATGAAAGTTTCGAATTTTCTATCATACATAAGGAAAATTTAGATGATCATATTATGTTGAAGGATTTATCGCCAAAATAGAGTGAAAGTTTTAAGGAAAGTGAAGAGGAATGTCTTGAGAATACCATTGTTAAATATCATAGCTCAAGAGATTATTTTCATGTGCTCATTTCTGATTCCTTTTACTATTTATATCCTAATCTCTTCTTAGATTATGGTGGACATGATACTTTAACCACAATATCTTACTCTTTTCCATCACAATCATATATTTTTGATATGCCAAGATTTGGTGAAATTAATTCTAAACATAACATTTATGAAGTTGGATTTGACGCTCTTTCACTTTCATCACTCGCATGGAAAAAAGACATGTTGCAAGATGATTTTACACGATTTATTTTTGAAAAAGACAATGCATTCATTCTTCTGGAGATTAGATATTCTACATTGCATATTCATTCTTTGGTTAGTTCAAATTTTAATGATTATGCTTCACGTTTTGAAACGATCCATCTCATAAAAGGAAACTTGTTCAAACCAGTAATCTAATTGATGTCATGAATCCTCTTTTGATGTGTTTCCCATTGATAGAGATAGTTCGTCGAAGTCATAATTTTCATCCTAAGTTTTATGAAAAGATTGTAGAATGGTTGGAGGATTCATACATCAAGAAGTTTCAAAAGAATGGTAAGGTCATGCTTGGTTTGTTTTTAAATGAATACATAGGAGGTAAGCATGACATATTTCTTTTGTATCTACAAATACTACATTCTTTTATTCTGATTTTCGACTTTCTATGCCTTGCAGGATTGAAGATGCTCTTGTCGCTGCACTGGAAATATGATTTTACTTAGCGTTTTGATCTATTTAGGAGTTTAGAGTAGGTTTAGGAGTAGGTTTCCTCTAGTTTTATTTCACACTGTTTCACTTTGTAATAATGCAATTATGAACATAAGTGGGTACACCAAGAGAACCATAATATGAAAGTTGTCAGGGAAGTCCACTTTAAATCTTTTTCTCTCTGCTTTTCATGGAATATTTCTTTTCAAAAACCCAGTATCATCATGAAAATTTAAAATGGAAAGTAAAGAGATAAGTAAATTTGAACTATCAATTCAACCCTGACCCAAGGTGCCACGAGTAGGTCTGCACTCATATTAATAAGGATTTTCATATTTTATTTAGTCTCTCAAGAAATAATTTGCCTGAGAAAAGTCAGGTTTGCCCCCATGTAAATATTTTTAGTTTGCATGTTCTTTTGTTTTTATTTTTCTTTTTCGTTTGGCTTTTGTTTTTCCTAATAATTATTTCTAAGTCATCATTCGTTATCGAAGGGAGTTGGATTTTTCATTAGAAGTAGTTGATAACAGTTCAAAACATTTGAACATTAAGTTCTAAACTCATATTAGTTACGGTAAGTTTTTGTCCAGACATTGTTCTCGATTTTCATTGAAATCTCAGGGAAACATTATTATCTTTAAAAACTTTTGACGTCGTCCCTATTTTAATGCGAAAAACTCATAGTGATTCCCCATCCCGAAGATGATTTCTTAACTGAAATTTTAATGTCCAAATTACGATGAAAGTCATCAAAATGAGAAAATAATTTTTAAAGATCGATCCTATCATTTGCCTTGCTGTGAAATCTTCAGTATCACCTCGCTCTCTTAATATCATGAATTTTTTGAAAAAATTATAAACATTTTTAGAGAGTTGCAAGCACTGTAATTTGTGGGAATTGTGTGTAAACCCATTGAGATACTGAATAGGTCTGCTGGTAGCGGGTAAATGCACACATGATGCCAAGACAACTTCACGAGGGTACTAAACATGCTTACTAGAAGCGAAGCAATGTTGGGTTCAAATATCCTCAAGTATATTTTGAAAGTTAGATTAGATGTCATGATGCTTTTGTCATAAATGGAGAACTCTTGGACGAGATAGGAGCACTAGAGTGGGTTAAATGACATCCTTGCCGAGGTTATGGACGCCTGCTGGCAGTAGTGGCCCTGTCAATGGTATTGGAGTTATCTGTATAAATATCGTTACCCTTGTGATCGAGACGAAATGTCAGATTACAATTTTTGGACAGAACTTTATCCAATACTATGACTATGTTATTTTTTCTGAGTTATTGTCGAAATGCTTGATCTGTCTTTTAATTGTTTCTAATAATTATTGTTGAGTCACTTGTTCCCTGATATAAAGTTATGATGATGTAGAGATAAATTCTTCCCCCAGCGTGTCACCATTGTTGGCAGCCAAATATTCATGTCAAATTTTATCATGGTAAAATGTCGTCGTCAAGGTATAAAATTTTCTGTAGTTGCCTCCTTCTCCTTGCAAACATTTTTATCATCTTTGGCTTTGAAAAATTCATTGGACTAGTTGTTTGTATGAGTTCATTATTTTTAATCTATCGTTTTCCTTGTTCAATTTCATGATTGAAAACATGAAATTAGAACAAGATATGCTTTAAGTGCATCATACGGTTTATGGATTTTTCTTTTTCAAGTTGGGTAACAGTTAGGGGCATCTAATATTTTCATAAACCTTAAACATTGTGAACTTATCATTTTATTTGTTGATCCCTTACCATAATTTTTGAGTTATCCACCTTAAGGGATATGACTTAGTCATTTCTATCCTTGATTATTTGGTTTTCACATTGACATATACATGATTGCACAACAAGCAAAACTTTGGTTTAATTCAAAAAATGAATCCTATCTTTTCTAGTCATTTCACAGTCTCATCGTCTTGGTACAGGAATGAAAATCATACCTTCAAACATCACTCCTTAGTCTTGCATAGGACAAGTATGCATTCATTGTTTCAAGTGGTAATTTTTGGTGCTGGGGTTTGGCATTCATTTTCACAGAGTGGTTTTTCATTCTGCGCGTCCTCTGGTTTAGTACCCACTCAATGCTCCAAATGGTAGCTATGGTGGCTTTCCAAAGCCTTAGGGATCAGATCTCATCCTATTACATAGAGATCACCCTTTATTTCGTGTGTTTTCAAACATGCTCCCCCCTTCACTACTCTTGTTGGTATAACATAACCAAATGACTCAGAGGTTTTATAAACCCGTAATTGTATAACAAAGAAATGTTTTTGCGGGATGCTTTTTGATCAAATGGTTGACAATTTGGAGAAACAGTCAGAAACCCATTTCTGAAATGGGCTCATTTAATTTCTATGGGGGCGGTTTATTCAAAAACTAAACCATTTCAAAGATATGTCTCATTCTTTGAAGGACACTATCTCATAAATTCTGTTTCGGTTGAGATAAGCATCTTTTTTTCATTTTTCTCATAGATTCAAGCCAGTTCTCAGGTGTCTAGGTTTATAGAATAGTGAGATCCTCCCTCTCCTCACATCAATTAATTAATTCATACCATATTCCTCTATTTCACCTGAAACGAGGCTATGGTAAGATTAATGCAAGTCGTTGCAATATTGGGAGGGGTTTCTAGGCATTCAAAATCGTTTTGTACAAGAAAAATCCTCGCTTCTTGATGAATAACAACCATTTTCCAATCTAATCACTTTCATGACTGTTTGGTTTGGGTACAGAAGTATCATTATGATGTGCCTTATCTACAAATGTGATTAGATCAGGTCATCACACTCAACAGGGAGCTTGAAAAGAATAATTGAATACGAAAATTTGAGCAAGTTATTTTTCAAGCCAACAAGAAACCCAGGAGACATGGGAATATCATCTTAAAGAAATCAAACAACATTAACGATGTTTTGAGATCTGATCTGTGCAAGTCTTCTTTCTCGAATATTTGATTTGGTAATTCTGTTTTAATTTGTGTATAGTAATTATTAATTTCCCTATTATTATTCTAGATTATCTTAGGAACATTCTTTTCGGATGGATTGGCAAAATTTAGGTTTTCATTTTGATTATTTTATAATTTTTCTTTGTTAAGATTTTGTTTTTATTTTTAGATTCAGACCAACTACAAATCAAGGATTCTGTAGCAGGTCTTAAGTTAGTGAATGAGATTTTAATTGATTCTATTTTGTTTCCTTTCCAGATTCCAAGGAGCAGTTACAAGATTGTTTGCTCGCTGCTTATGGAGGATTACGAAGTTCCTGAGTGAAAGAGTTAGAGTTTTTTTTACAAAGTTTGAGTGTATTTTTGGAAACTAGGATAACCAACTTTTAATTAAGATATTCTAAACATTGTTGTTATAGACATAGATTAGCAAGTAGTTTTGAAACTCTATTTTTTTTAGATTCATCCATATCCTATGGATATGATGGATTTGATCTGTGTTGTGTTAAATACTCTCATTTTCTTTGACACAAAGGACACGGTTTTCTGGATCACAACATGGACATGTAATTTTGGAAGTGATATGGGAAAGCAGTTTGTTGTTGGCTTTAGACTTGTGTAAACTGTGCAATGCTTGTTTCATTATATTCTCTTATTATTTCTATGTTATGAGATGGTATTTGTGTTGATTTAGCTCTAGTCTTGTCTTCACATGATATTTCATATTGTTGATTTTTGGAATGTTGTCCATGATCTGTTGGTTTAGTTTGTGCTTGTGATCGATCAACTATTTAGTTATTTTTTAGTTTACTTCTTATATTAAATGGTTGATAACATCAATGCCCACCTGATTGAGATTTCTTTCGTCCTTAGCTATTAGTTATCTTGAGGTCACAAGATATTTAATTAGTTATATTTATGGTGTTATAAATTCACTCCAAAGCATGAAACACTACCTTGAATTTCTTCGGGAAGCACTATTGATTGTTCTTGTCATAGGTTTCCCTTAAATACAGAACAAGCATGAGCTCATACAACGCAGAGAGAGGAAATTAGTTTATTGTTGATCAATTAGAGGTAAGTAGATGTATTGTTTTCTTTTATTTAAAGTTGTTTACATACAAATGATTGATGATTGCATTAATTATCTTTGTCTATTTTTGTGTCATCGTTACAATTGTATTAATTCAATATTCATTAGTTTAATATCTTTAAACATAAAAAAAAGTAGTGTTCATATTTGACCTTGTCCATAAATTTTATCAAACAATTATTTTCGCAAGATTTTATTTAAACCTTGTAAATTGTATATAATCTTTGTATACTAAACACTATTAGCTCAACATTTTGTAATTAGTATGTCGATTGTGAGAATCATAGTTTTAGATTATTTTATTTCCTTTCATTGTTTTTAGGACCCTAGTTGGCCAACGGAGCCATTAAACCCGTCAGGTTAGATCATATCAAACGCCTTGGGTTAAATAGACAACCCTAGTCCAGATCTATCCTTCTCATTAACAGTGTGTCATAAACGCCCATCAACAAGACAATTAGGTCCTTTTTTTCTCACTATTCAAGTCAATTTATATGTAAATGAATCATTTTTGTATTCAATTGTTCTCCTTTGTATCTTTAATGATTCACATTACAAAACCACTGAAGCATAAATTTGCATAAGATAAAAAAAATAATTGAAATAATTTCACGTGGAGAATTTAATTCATGTGGCTAATTTGAAGTCATTGTACATGTAGCTTTATATTTGCTTCTTTTTTCTTCAAAATTTCAAAATAACATTTTCCATTGGAGACTACCTTCAATACTCACTATTGTTTCTTGTATTCTAACCAATGCAATTATTCTCCCAATTGAAATTACTTACTATAATACTTTACATGAAGCTGGTACTACTTACTAACAAATTAGTATAGTCAACATGTTAACATAAATATCCTATATGTTCTCACCCATTATACCTCACATGTAATTTGAAATAGCACATAATAAATATCAAATAATACTTATTAATTTTGTTTTAGTGGTTGGGATAAACACATTGATAGTTTGTGTACATGTTGAGAAACATATTTAACCTTGTAAGGTTGATATCCCTCTACATTTACAAAACAAATTAACATGTGAAATAATGTAAATGGTCCTTCATAAGAGAATGTTTCCTTGTTTCATAATTTTAAACGGTGCTCTATACATTTAGAACACAAAAGACAACTATTTGGTGAAAGTGATTTAATCATATTCCAGGTTGAGTACCTATAGCAGCAGAATGTCCATGATGTGGAGAGACAACAACTCCATATCCAATGGATATATCAATACCAACACATTGGTACATCTTATTAATTATAGGATTCCAAACGTTGCATAAATCATTCATCTTGATGCCAAATTATTGGCGACTGGAAATTTGGTTTTGATCCAACCACTGAATAGTTTGTTCAATAGAATCGTCAATGTATCGTACATTGTGCCTCATGTCACAAGCATATTTTTCCAATGAATTATTGGCAATGATAGGATTGCAAATAATCTCCAGCTCCTTCATCTTGTCATCAAACTCATTGGCCTTGGCAAGCGAGTTTTGATAAAGACACCTAATATCTAATTCAATGGAATATTTGATCTTTCATACAATGTTCTTCATGTTGTAACAATAATTCTCCAAGAATTTCTTGGCCTCCACTTTTTTCCTGTTATTTTTATCCTTCCAGCTATATTTCTCAGCATCCTGAAACATTTTCTCAATCTCCCCCTTACTCAATCTACCCTTGTCATTTGTGATGGTGATCTTGTTCTTATTACCATTGTTTGTGTCCTCAACAAACACTTTGAGAATACCATCGACATAATATCGAAGACAAATTTGATTTGGGGAAATTATGTGGGAGCAAGGGGAATTCTAGAGAGATCAAATATTTCCAACAATTCGTTGTCTCAGGTTCAACCTTTCTCACCCTTGTACACCTGAATTGATGCATAAAGTGTATGTTGGTTGAATGATTGAGTTTCAAATAATTTCTCCATATTTGTGGGGATGGTAGTGTTTATGTGGATCACAACTGTCATAGCACCACCTGTAGTTTCAATCCCTAGTGAAAAAATAGTAACATCGAAAAGTAGCATATATTAAACTTTCTCATCATTCTCTCTACTCAAAATATCATTCCCCAACTCTATATGAAAAAAACTCATTGGGGTTAATACTTTTTCAAAGTTTCTTTCCATTAAAAAAGTCCCACAATAAGGACTGCACTTTAGGAATCCTAGTAGACCCACTAAAAAAAGATCTGTAAATCATCATGGATATTCCATTGGAACAATTTTTCACAACAGATCTAAAAAAATACTGAAATATTTACTATTAAGGTCATTTTTCCTTTAAATCTCCAGAATATTTAATTACTGATTTTTCACTTATGCATGAAATAGATAAAATGTGAAAAATAGATAATAGCAAAATACAATCACACCATCCAAAAATAAACTCAAGATATGACTTGGGAAACCCAATATGGAAGAAAAACTAGCCAGAAGGTGAGACTTCTTTGCTCTCTTTTCTCTAGTATAGAAACGATGTAAGTACAAAGAAAGAGGCACTCTTTGTAGAGTTGCCTTTGAATAGTACCATGTATGGCTTCTACATAATCTATCCTCCTTTGTTATGCTCACATAATACCACTCTCATTTTTTTGTCTTAGCTATGGAACAAAATACGATGCAAAAGAATGGAACCTCTTCTCCTCCTAGTGGCTCAATATTTAACAAATCCTGATAGCCATCTAGGGATAGGTTTTTGACTTCTTCAACCCTCAATTGTGATAGGTTTTTTGATCTTCTAGAATATTCTTGAAATTACATACATGGATATCCTCATATGCATCAGTAACAAGGGATAACATGGAATCCTCTCATGCCATGGTGGTCAACATAGTAGGTCAACTTGTGGGAGGCATAAATTTTTCATACAAACTATGATTGGTGCGATGTTTGCACCGTTGGAAACATATGGATGTGAAAAATAGCCTCACAATGTCCCAATTGTGATGGAAACATTTGAACCCCAAAAAAGTTCATTTTATGCCTCAAAATGGCCATAGAAGATTCCAGACCCCAATTTTCCAAACTGGGACCTACCACTACAATAGCCCCGCAAGTTTATTCCTCAAATGTGTTCCACTCTGAAAGGATTGAGATAGATGGAAAACAATGTAATGATCCAATCAGAATAAAAAATAATCACATCATGGATCAATCTCTTGTCTATCTTTGCATCCTCGAGGAATTTTTCAACAGGATTCATGCATATTCCTAAACAAATCCATTTTTAACTCTTCAAATTTAGCCTGAAAAAATCCATGTTCAACTCCTCCAATTTATCTTGAACAAATCCACGTTCAACTCTTCTAATTAAATCAATATATTCTATTTAATGAAGTTATATCATGAAAATGGATCATCGATTAAATAAAGGAAGCATTAATGTATGGTAGGAAGTTGTCAGGACTTTAAACCATATATGCTCTAGTCATTCTCAAACAACAAATTGAAACTCAAATATTTTAAATTCAATATGTGCAACAACTTCAACTATTTAAAAAAAAAATTGTTTAGTATAAAACTAATTACACAAATTCAATCCCCCCATAACGCAAATAATGTCATTACCTATATCCTCAACAATGTTCTTCAAGAATTCCTTGCCGCTTCAACTATTTTTCAAGGGTTTGGATATAACGTTTTCAGGTTTTTTAGAGGACAAAGCTACTACAAGGCCAAATAAGGGTGAAATGCTCCACTTGGAAGGGTAACTCAAGGTATGGTTTTCTTTCCTTCCCCCTTAGACCATTGAATTATTGTTCCATTACATTAATGTAGGATGTCATAGGGCTCTTCCCTTTTTTCCTTTGCCAACCTTTGAGATCACCTTGTTAGTACTTGGAGAGGATTATTCATGGATAGATCCCCCATCCAATATTGAGAAGAACTATCTAACCTGGACAATGCTTGAGAGAAAATCCTCTAGGTTCCATCAACATTGTCACATATCAAACCCTAAGCCTCACCTAGATACAATGTAGAGACCCCATAGCCCTCTCTAGGCATTGGTCTATCTTAGTCTTCAACCACTCAAAAAACAAAAAATCATTTTTCCCCCTTTTCTCTTTTTCTTATTTTCAATCTAGGGTTTATGAAATTTATCCTTGGATATAGATTGTTTGATTTTCATTGGTATATATTTTATTAAATCCATGCTAAAAAAAAATTCAAATAAAATTCTCCTAGTTGGAATTTAATGGGGTTTGGATCAAATTTTATTATCTATCTTTTGATATATCACTTTGTATGTTGAGGAATATTGAAAAGAAATGAATCCAAATCTTGTGTGGATTCCCTAATGCATCTCTTTTCCTTGGAACATTTGCATCAAATGAATTATAACTAGACCCTTTGTCACATTCTCGTGCAATTCTTTGGATGAGTAGTTTTCTAGAACATCTCAAGTAGCCAATAGGAATC
Source organism: Picea glauca (assembly GCA_000966675.3). Classification (NCBI taxonomy): domain Eukaryota; kingdom Viridiplantae; phylum Streptophyta; class Pinopsida; order Pinales; family Pinaceae; genus Picea; species Picea glauca. The sequence continues at coordinate 143,149 of JZKD02S1868044.1, forward strand.
TAAAGGGTTTTGATGACCCACCTCAAATGGAAAAACACCATCACTATTTATCATTGTTTAAGGGATGTTTATTGTTGTTTATAACTACAAAGATTTAAATATACTATGATGTTGGTGTTGATTCCATAACTTGCAAATGTTTTAAGACATTATTGATCATTTTCATTTCTAGTACCCAAACAACATCATAGGAAGTCCAATGACCTTGTCAACTATTGAATGTTGTCATTTATTTAGGGTCTTTTTCAAGGTCAGTTTATTGTCATAAAATGCAGAATAAACAGTTTGTAAGTGAGTGTGGTATAATTATTCCCTATGATGCATTTTAGTAGTTTTTTACTTCATATAACTCTGTTAAGTCCTAATATTGGCTCATTACCCATTAATTGGGGCATATTAGATTAGTAATGTTATTTTATTTATGTTGGCTTTAGGCCATTAGTTGTAATTATACCTCCTAGTCTCCTATATATAC
>JZKD02S1868044.1:162389-174995 GCA_000966675.3 Picea glauca
TGAACTCACCCTCCCCTTTGCATCTCCCCCGCTCCAAACCTATCATGGCAAGCTTCCTATGTCAGATTCCGAGCGATCTGCTGATCGTCCTTCTTCTTCTACTTTTATATCATTGGCCATTCAAGACCCGACCTGGTCTAGAGGAGTAGGCCAGGAGTTTTCTCCTCTGAAAACACGAAGTGCTAGAAAGAAGATTTTGTCTGACTTGTCCACAGCGGCATCAACAAATCCAACACCGTCACAAGGGGCGCTTAGAGGCCTTAAATCACTGGCAAGAGGTAAGATATGATTTTGCTTTCCATCAACATCAGAGGGGTCAGAGGACCTCTGAAACAAGCCTCCTTGAAAAGAATCATTGAACAGACGCAGCCTTCTCTCATTTTCCTGCAAGAAACCCTTGTCGAAGCTTCAATAGCTAGAGATTTCATGTTTTCAATTCGTCCGAGTTGGCACTCATGTGCAGCAAGCTCTGTTGGCACATCGGGAGGCCTTCTGGCCACTTGGGACCCGACACATTTCTCTCTCACCCCGATGCTCAGCCCAGGTGGCATTTTGCTAACAGGAAACAGCCTGGAACTGCATAGCACAATCAATCTCCTTAATCTTTATGGAACTTGCACTGGCCGCAAGGAATTCTGGCAACGCCTAGATGATTTGGGACTTTTAGCGGCTGAGAATCTAATAATTGCGGGTGATCTTAATCTAACTACCAGCCGATCAGAAATTTGGGGCGACTCGGCCCAGCATGACCCCTTGTCCAGCTTTTTCCAACATTTATTTTATAAAAATGATCTGATTGATTTAAAACCTCCGGAACTTCTGCCGACATGGAGGAATGGATGGCAAGGGACAACTCATATCTCTAAGCGATTAGACCGATTCTTGGTTGCAGATAATCTGCTCCTTCTGACTGTTAGTAGCCGTGCTTGGATTCAGAATCAATTCATCTCTGACCATACACCGATTTGTCTACAAATTGGAGAGGGTCGCGGTGCTAAGGGATACCCTTTCAAATTTAACTCCCATTGGATGAAGGATCCATCTTTCACAACTTTGGTAAAATCGGTTTGGTCTGATAGTTCTCTTATTTCCCCCGGGGATGCTCAAGGAAATCTGACCAGAAAGCTCTGTAATTTAAAAAATCTCTCAATTCAGTGGCTAAAAGACAAAAAAGTTAAAGAACAGGCCAAACGTATCAGCATTGAATCTGAGCTGAATATTCTGCTAAAACAAAAGCTACAGTTTCCGAGCAGCGCGGATTTAGAGCATCGGATTCAGGCACTTGAAGAGGCACATAAAAATTTGCTCCGCGAAGAGGAGGAACATTGGCATTTAAAGAGTAGGATGTTTTGGCTGGAGGGTGGAGACAAAAACACAACATTCTTCCATAAAGTTGCCAGCGCCCAAAGATCAAGAAAGCACATATGGGAAATTGAAGATGATTCAGGAAATCTCCTCCAATCACAATCAGAGATCAAATCGGCAGCTCATTCACATTTTAAATCTTTTTACAAAGCCTCCCCTACTCCATCTCTTGCAGAGCAGACAACAGTAGCCAGTTTATTCCCTACCTTTATCACTCCTGAAGAAGCTGCCATGTTACACTCTACTTGCTCAAAAGAAGAACTTTTTGAGACCTTAAAAAGCTTCAAACTAGGGAAAAGTCCAGGACCCGACGGTTGGTCGGTTGAACTATTCTTACATTTCTTTGATCTTATGGGACAAGACATTCTAGATGTCATTGAAGATACGAGAACAAGAGGGATGGTGAGTCCTCATTTGAACAAAACTTATGTGGCTCTGATTCCAAAAACTAATCTGCCCCGATATTTCTCAGACTTCCGCCCAATTTCGCTCTGTAATCTATGTTACAAAATCATCTCCAAAATTATTGCTGTCAGAATCCGACCCTTCCTCTCGCGGGCGCTATCCGAAGAACAACTTGGTTTCCTCAAAGGAAGACAGATCCTGGATGCAGTGGGCACAGCACAAGAATGTATCCATACCATAAAGACAAAGAAACAACAAGCCATTCTCTTGAAGCTGGACCTAAAAAAGGCATTTGACTGTTTAAATTGGAACTTTCTCCATCTCATCTTAATTCAATGCGGTTTTGGCTCTGCAGTTACAAACTGGATAATGGGCTGCCTTTCTTCGGCAACATTGGCCATTTTAATTAATGGAGAAGCTACTAAGACCTTCAGTTGCGAGAGAGGTCTCAGACAGGGTTGCTCCTTATCCCCGCTTCTTTTCATTTTGTCTCTGGAAGGCCTCAGCAGTTTATTAAAGATCAAACAAGCAGAGGGCCTTTTGAAAGGAGTCAAAGTGGCAGGGCTGACTCATATTCTTCATATTCTATTCGTTGCTGATGTTTTAATCATGACTTATGCTAATTTGGTTGGATGGACTATTATCCACTCGATCCTCTCTACTTTTTGTGTTGTTTCAGGACTTCAAATCAACGCCTCCAAATCCAGCTTCTTACTTTCAAAGGTATCGAACTCTTTAAAACTCGAATTATTCGATCTATTTGGCATTGGTGGCAAAGACTTGGAGGAGGGCTTTCAATACTTAGGCTTTTACATAAAAGCTACCAGATACACATCAAAGGATTGGACCTGGCTCGTTGACAACTTCAAAGACCGAATTCTTAAATGGAAGAACAGATTTCTTTCGATGGGTGGAAGATTCATCTTGATCAAGGATGTACTGGAAAGCCTTCCAGTATACTGGATGGCCATAGCACACACCCCAGCCTCTATTTTAAAATCGCTCAGACAGCTCATCTTCACCTTTCTTTGGTCTAGCTGCAAGAAGACCAAAAGCTATCATCTCTGCAAGTGGGAGGTCCTCTCCAAGCATAAGTCGATGGGAGGCTGGGGCCTAAAACATCTGCCTTTTTTTCAACAAGCTCTCACGACTAATACCTTCTGGAGGTTATTAAACAAACCAGAAATTTGGAGCACTATTATCAAAGAGAAATATTTACATCATCTTCCTTTACATATCTGGATCAGATTTGTGGTGGCTCGTCCTGCAACCGGTTCTCAGTTGTGGAAAACCCTTTCTGCCACCCTCCCGATCATTCTAAAGTGGATAGCGTGGGATCCTGGGGACGACCGTATGATAGATGTCGGCTGAGACTGCATTCTCGACCTGGACAACAATGCCATCCTCTCTACTGCTCTTCAAATACAGTTGCACAACAAAAATTTAATTTTTTTACACCAGTTCTATATCACAACTGTTACAGGCTCCCTCAGCGACACTTGGCTTTCCAGAGCTGATCTACAATTGAATCCGGAGCTTTCCACTGAATGGGATAAATTCGCCCAACGTCTCAAATCTTCTGGCATATATCTAAAGTCAAAGGCGGATAATCTGATCTAGACGGGGGGCGATATAACAGGCAGAATTTCTGCCAAAACTGTTTACATTGCCCTGGTCGATTTAGCCTGGCACACATCTTCAGCATCCTGGAGACAGAGGATTTGGAAGGCATCTTGCCCATTAAAATGCAAATTATTCTCTTGGCTCTTATTAGAAAACAAATTACTCTTCTGGGACAACTTACAGAAGAGAGGCTGGGTGGGACCAAGCCGCTGTTCGCTCTGTTCCCAGGACATTGAAACCGCTCTGCATGTCTTTGTGCACTGCCCCTTTTCTCGTGAGCTTTGGACGGCTACTACTGCAACTTTAAGGACTCCAAATCAGTGGATTGGTAACTCAATTTTGTCTTGCTTCCAACACTGGATCAGCAATTCGACCACCCATTCTATGCTTCCAGTCCACATTTGCTGGTTCATATGGAAGGCCAGAAATGAGGCACTCTTCAATGCTAAGAAGCCTTCCATCCTTCACACCAGCTCTGTCATTTTTCCGGCTCCACACCTTTCGGTTAGGACTCATCAAACAAAACCAACGGTTAGGCGGCCTCTTCATATCCCTGTGGACAGGGTGGTGTCCTGGTTTGACGGGGCATCTCAATTGGGAGGCTCGCAGTGTGGAGCAGGGGGCCACATAAAGATAAATTCTCATTCGAGTATTCATTGGACATTGAATTGCTGTCAGGGCACCAACACCAAGGCGGAGCTCATTGGGGCTTGGACCTCGCTCTTTTTGGCTAGTCGCCACACAGATGTTTTTCTCCTCCTAGGCGATTCCAAGATCATCATTGATTGGCTAAATGGAAAATCTGATCTCCAAGTGGCAGCCCTTAATAGCTGGAAGACAAGGACCAAATATGCCTCTCTACTCTTCAGAAATCTTACCTTCCAGCACATTTACCGCGAAGATAACAAAGTGGCTGACTCACTCTCGAAAAAATCCTTGCATCTTCCCCCGAATCAAATTTACTTTTCATATTGGGAGGATGGACATGAAGGAATTTCACACAAGTTAAATCTTTGATCTGATCCTCATCTGCAATATCCAATTTTTGACAAAGTGCAGATTTTGTAGGGACTTAGATGACTCGAATCCATGAAGATGTGGAATGGGTATGATCAGTCGGTGACGCCGTTATGTAAACTTTTGTATCCTTTTGAATATAAAGAGCATTTTTTTCTCGTGGAAAAAAAGTACCTACAACATATTTTGATGGGAAATCTACACACGTCAATTTGACGTTTTTGATATTTTGATGTCAGTAAATAATAATAACGTGTTTATTTATTTCTTATTCGCATGTCAAATACGAGTTCAAATAAAAAAATATGCAATCTGGAACGTCAAATTCCAATAGCCTCTTCAAAATTTCTATGATCTCATTTTCCCAAAATGGATCATTTATATCCTTTAGTTTCCTCCTTTATTTCCTTGTATAGGAATCTTACTAAGTACGGGCTCTATGGTATTATAATCAAAATGTCATGACTATACATATCATATATAGGAAGAGAGAGTGTTCTTCTTATTCAATGCAGGTCATGTGAATTGTATGCAAGTCATTCAACTTCGATGGAAATACCAATGAGAGAATGACAACAACTTCAAAAAAATATGGATCGAACTTTAGTGACGGCCTAATAAACTAATCCATTGATGAGGCTCCAATTTGGAAATTGGGTGTATTAAAATAGTAATACAAGCCTTCCTAATTCATGGATCTATACAACATTATTTTTAAAATTTGTCTTTTGAAGAATCAAATACAAGACATATCCCAGACCCGATTGTGAAATGGGATCTTGATTTCACCATCTAGCCATTATAGAGATTCATATTTAGGAAGGGTTCCATTTTATGATTGGGGTTATTTCAAATTATGATATCAGAGGGTTTCACTAAATAAATTAAGAATCAATTAAAATTAAAATAATGAGAAAATACAATATGGAAAATACAATAAATAAGTGACAAAACATATTCATGGTTCACCTAATGTGAGTTATGTTTATGGAAAAATTATCTAGTGTTCTTTCAGAAAGTACACTATCGTACATTACATTACTAAAAATACAATGAAGTATCTTAAGCCTTTTAAAGGCATCATTACATGTAATTCACGAGCATAAAAACTACATGAAACCAAAAACCCATGAGTCACCAATACCATGGGCCAAAAAAACCACTTCTTTACTTAAAATATATTTGACTCTTTTACTGAACCACTTGTTTACCCAAAATAGATTTGATTCTTTTACTAACAATCAATCGTTTAAACTTGACTTGGGGTTTCCCTTGACCAAATCTGGCCAAATTGCCTAAGTCAGTATTTACAATTCACATCCAATCCCAACCTCCCTCAAATTTTATAACCATATATCTGGGAATCCAGCATGCCCCCCCCCACCTGCCCCCACATTTTCCACCTAGGGATAAATCTTAGACTTTAGAGATGATTTACTAGAGGTATGCATGTCTAACTAGGTTTTATAGTCATATGCCCATTTACATGCAAAAAATTTGGTTAACAATCCATTGAATCAGGAAGATAATCAAGCTTCATAACCAACAAACTCCCACTTCAAGACTTATCACAACAACTCCATTGATACTGTACTTGTTGGACTATGCTCCAATCTTTGGATATGGAAATTTTCTCATTTTCACCTTCACGCTTGAAGGAAAACCGAAACTTAGCCGGAACTCAATTTCTCCCTTGTTACTACCTTTGTTAACATGTCTAAAGGATTCTATCTATTGTGTATCTTCTCCAACCTCAATTGTCCATATTCAAAAACTGATCATATGAAATGGTACATGAGTTGTATATGATTAGTCTTAGAATGGAAGGTTGATTTATTTGTAAGATGAATGGGACCCTAGCTATCATTGTACAACCTACTATTCTCCAGCTTCTTTCTCAATTCCTCCATAAAACTCTATAACCAAATGATCCCTTTAGTATCCTTTGTAGCAAAAACATACTTTTCTTCCATTGTTGAAAGTGCAACAAGATTCTACAATTTTTAAATCCAACTTACTTTTGTTCCACCTAAAGTAAAAACATACAATGTGGTGCTCATATGCTATCTATATCATCTACCATATCCGAATGAACATATTTCTATAGAAAAATGCTTGAACCTCCAAAACATAATTCCTGAGTAGTAGTACCTCTCAAATATAAGAAAATACACTTTATTTTCTTCCCATGCTCTTTACCTAGATTGTTCATATACCTCCTCACAACTCTCACTGTATATGCAATATCTAACCTTCTACACATCATTGCATACATCAAGATGTCAATTGTCGATGAGTATGGAACCATGGACATGTAGTATATATCCTCCTATTTCTTGGGACACATCTCCTTAGTCGATAATGACTGGACAAAGATGTTCTAATTGGTTTTTCATATTTCATTTGAAACCTTTCCAACAAGTTCTTTATGTACACACCCTAAGAAAATGTTAATTTATGTTTTTTCTTGTTTCTTTTTATTCTCATACCAAGGATTTTATTTGCATCAGTGAAATCTTTCATCACAAATGAATTAGCTAATTTTCTTTGAGAATGTTGATATCCTGCATGTTACACCCTACAAGAAGCATGTCATCTACATACAATAATAAGATAATACAACTTCCATTATCTAGTCTCTTAAAATAAACACAGTGGTCAGAATGACATCTACTACAATATTGTTCTTTCATAAACCTCTCAAATTTTAAATACCACTACCTTGGAGCTTTCTTTAGGCCATACAAGATCTTATTGAAGATGGATACTAATTTATCCTTCCCTTTGACCTCATACCCCATGTGGTTGTTGCATATAAATATCTTCCTCCAAATCCCCATGTACAAAAGTTGTCTTTACATCAAAATATTTAAGATGCAAATATTCCACTGCCTCTAGGATTAATATAGTTCTAATTGAATTCATTTTAACAACAATAGAACAAATTTCATCAAAATGTATTCTTGTCTTCTATGAAAACGCCTCTAGGATTAATATAGTTCTAATTGAATTCATTTTAACAACAATAGAACAAATTTCATCAAAATGTATTCTTGTCTTCTATGAAAACCCCTTTATTACAAGTCTATCCTTCTACCTATGTTTTCCTCCATATTCTTCCTTCAACCTATAAGCCCATTTATTCTACAATTCTATTTTACCTGCAGGAAACAGACCTAAATACCAAGTCTAGTTATATACTAAAGAGTCTATGTTCTCTTTCATGCCTTGCTTCCACTTCTTTCTAGTTTCTACCTTCATTGCTTCTTCATATACTTTTGGTTCACTAGAATCAATCAAAAATAAATAATCCATTGAAGGAGAGTAGCGTTGATTAGGTTCACCGGTCCTGGTAGATATTATTGGATAAGTTTTAGGTTCTTCTTGTTGTAGTTGTTCTTAAAAATTTCAATTTTATGGCATCACTAGGATTTAATTTTCTGTAATTTCATCAAGCACTATGTATTTTGTGTTTTCCTTTTCCTGTTTCTTTACCTACAGCTGATATTTGTACATGACCTTCTCATTGAACACCACATATCTACTCCTAAGGATTTTGTAATTTCCATAATCCCATAAGAGATAACCAAAATGATTAACTTTATATCCAATAAAAGTACACTTCTTGGATTTTTCCTCGAGTTTTGTTCTATTTTCTTTATCAATAAGGACAAAAGATTCACAACCAAAAATATTCAAAAATTAATAGTTTACCTTTTCTCCTGTATGTGCCTCCTCTAGAATTCCGCCATCTAAGGAACTTGAAGGCCTTCTATCTATGAAGTAAACAACAATATCCACAGCTTCTACCCAAAACTGTAAGGGAAATCCTACATGCAATTTCATACTCCTTGCATGCTCCATGATTTTCCTGTTCATCCTTTCTAACACACTATTTTCTTGTGGTTTTCCTGAAATCGTCTTCTCTATACAAATCCCTTGGTATGAACAGTAAAAATCAAACTCCATTTCACAATATTTTCCTCCATTGTTTGATATGAGAAAATTCAACTTTCCTTTCTTATTCTCAGCCAAAGTTTTCCATTTCTTAAAGGTATCAAAAACATTAGTTTTTTTTTTTTTTTTTTAAATTTAATAAACCCAATTTTTCCTTATTGCACCATTAATAAAATAACATAATAATAAGAGCTGCAAAGAGATGATACTTGAGCCGATCTCCATACATATTTATGTGCAAGATCTAACTTTTTACTTTTCTTTTACTTCCCAAGTATAAGGAATCAAACTCTTATGTTTTCCATAAACACCACATAAATCCAAACCATCTTGCTTCAAATATAGAAACAAATTCCTTGAGTGGAGAATTTGCATCCCCTTCTCACTAATGTGCCCAAGCCTGTGATTCCATAATGTTGTATTCATTATTATGGAAACTAAAGAAATAGAGGAATCAACATTGCTAGTACATAACCACAATGTACCTACCTTCTCTCATTTTTCTATTACCAATGATTCTTTAGTGACCTTCCACGAATTGCTAATAAATGTAACTGCGCAGCCTTCACTATCCAACTACCCTATTGAAATTATATTGTTTCTCAATTCAGGAAAGTGCTTCACCAATTTTAGCTGCCATTGGTTTCCATTCTACAATTGTATATGTACCTTACCCTTTCCAACAATTTTACACGTTTTGTCATCATCCAATTAAACCTTTCCAAAATCACCTTGAACATAATCTTGAAAATATTTCCTATGTAGTGTGACAGGAAATGAATCCCCTGAGTCTACCACCCATTAATCGATAATATTATGTAATGAAAATATCAAAGGATTTTGAAACACATCACCTGCTACATTTTCTTCCTTATTTTTCTCTTATTGTTTGTCTCATTTTTTTCCTTTTAGAAGCCAACAATATTTCTTCTTGTGTCCTTTCTTCTTGTAATGCAAAAAATCTAGTCTCCCTCTATATTTGGATCTTCCCTTCTTAGACTTTTCATGATTCCCTATAATATTTCCTCTCTCCCTTTGTCTTCCTCTTTTCTCCACGATCAAACAATTACTCAATGTTGGACAGTTGGTTTGGATAGTTGGATGTCATTGATGTCAACCTTTAGAGACTGATGTCAACCCTTAGAGATTGAAGTCAACCCTTGGATATGTCTATATATGTGGATACAAATTATTTACAGTTGATTGACATTTGTATGATCAATATTGATGATGATTTAGTTGGGTGCATTTGATGTAGTCTACATGTATCCTCATAGGTGTGGTTATGGGACCCAAAGTTGATTAAGGAATACGGACATGAAGAACAGTGAAATTGCAGGTAATACTATCATATATGGTTATTACATGTTGTTATGTTTCCGGTGATATGTGGAATGCCATGTGGCTCCTCACGGTTAGGGAGATATTTCCTTGTAAAGTTGGAAGCCCCGAAGAGTGGTCAAGAAGCCCCTAGTTGGTTACAAGAATTAGTCAAAGGGTAAAGTGGTTGCAACAAGAAACCCCTAAAATAAGGAAAAAGGTTACCTAGAAAAAGTAAAAATACCACTCAAGGAGTGATTCACAAGTACACTCACACACTTACGATTGAATATCTATCTTGTGAATATTATGGTCTAGTATTGGGATCTTTTGGCTAGTTTGTGACGACATTTTTCTGAGGTAGCAAAGGAAGGTTGAAGGTGAAAGTATTGGAGTTCTAGAAAACATGAGTAGACCTAGTTTCTGAAGTTATCCACGGGTCACAGTGAACAAAGTAGCGAACATTCACGAGTCACATTGGAGAAAGTAGTGGATATATGTGGGTCATAGTGAAGAAAGTAGTGGACAACTACGGTTCACAGTGAAGAAAGTAGAGGACATCTACGGCTCACAATGGAGCAAGTAGCCGATGCTTTTGAAAAGGCTTGAAGACGGTTCCATATTGTTGATTTTTAAGTTGAAGAAGGTTTGTTTGAGATGATATGCACCAGGTCCTCTTCATGAGTAAAGGTATGTTTTACATGTGTTTGTTTGAGCATGTTTCATGGATGGTATGGCACATGCTTAAGGCATGTCTTGGAACCCTTCTGGTACACTATACATGGTTGCATATGGTTGAGGTGATATTGATACATGCTTGACACATATTCTTGGTACTTTGTGCATGGATATTATGGTTCATTATTAGATTCACATATTTGTATTGGCATATGGTTGAGACACATTTCTTGGTATATGGTATATGGTATGGTACATGTGTTTTTGTACATGGTTGATGTAGATGGTTGATACATGGTATGGTACATGATTGGTACTTGGTATACATGGTTGATGGTTGAGGCATATGGTACAGGTTGAGGTGCATGGTTGATGCACAGTTTGGTATAGGTGTTGGTGCATGGTTGATGCACTTATTGTGGTACATTATTGATGCTTGGTATGGTATAGGTTGATGGTTTGGTACATTCTTTGGTACAAGGTTGAGACATATTCCCTTTGATGGTATGTTGGTGATCTTGGTACATTCTTGGTAGAGGCATGTCTTGGTGATGTTGGACATCTAGTTGAGAGGTGTCCCTGGTATATGATCCATGTGAGAGGATCCGGTTGAGTATCAATGATAGTGATGGGTTGGAGAGGTTGATCAATGATAGGTTGATGTGAGAGGTTGATCAGTGAGAGGTTGATGTGATAGGTTGGATATAGTGACAAGTTGGATACAGTGAAAAGTTCGATATAGTGACATGTTATAGGTTTATGTGACAGAGGCAGTGACAGTGACAATAGAAATGACAGTGGAAGTGATAGTGGTAATGATAGTGGCAATGTTTTTGTTAGTGACAGTTTTTCTACACTTATATTTCAGGGCGATAGGATGAGGCAAGGAAAGGGGGTTGTAGCCTCCTTCTTAATGGAGCTGGAGAATCAGGGGGTTGTAACATCCTTTTGGTTGGAGCTAGAGAATTCAAGGAGTTGTAGCTTCCTTCAGGTTGGAACCTGTAAATAGGGAGTTGTAGCCTCCTTCCAGTTGCAGCTGGAGAATTTGGAAGTTGGTGCTTCCTATGAATGAATTATTGATATATATAAGAAAGTATTCCATCGTTTTCTCCCATTTGGGTTTCCACGTAAATACTTGTGTACTGTATATTTGATGTGATGTTTCTTATGATTATATGCTAATGAAATATTGAATGCAATCATAGATGATACAGTGATGATAAATTGTTGAACATTGTTGATAAAGTGAAAGAATATATATTGTGTTTAAAAGTGGTATAAAGTGCTCATACTGATTCACTCACCCCTCTGAATATTCCTACAATTGGTATCAGAGAAGGTTCCTTCAGGAATAGTTTAACTATTGGAAGGTAGATAATGGAGTATAGTATGAATGGAGTACCAATGTTCAATGGTCAAAATGGTCTAGACTATGGGTCATGGAGGAGAAGGATGGAAACTTTTTTGCAGGCAAAAGGATATGATATTTGGTGTTCAGTTTTTACAGGATATAATGGTTCAAAGAAACCAAACACTACAATCAAGAAGGAATTGAAGAAGAAAAACAAAATATAAATGGATTTCATCAAGGAAGGATTACTTGATTCAGTAAAGGAAAACATGGGAAAATCTTCATCAGCTAAAGTACTCTAAGATAAGGTACATACATCGGTTATCCTCCCATCATAGATTTAGAGATTTCTAAAGAAGATGAAGGTACAAAACAAGAGGTAATATGTTCATCATGTCAAATAGATTTAGAAGAAGAAGAGTGTGAAGCGTACATAGGTGAGTATTTTTCCTTTAATTGTGAAGAGTGCTAACATCTTGAAATTGAATTCCTTTATATGAAGATTGAAAGTAATGAGATAGAAAATCCCAATGAAACCAAAGTTGGAGGGCCCATGCTTGTATTTGGAATAATGAGATCAAGATCAAGGAATTTGTCAGGGAAACTATCCTATATGTATTTTTCTTTTCATTCCATTTCCGGTGGTATGTAGAACGTCACATAACTCCTCACGGTTAGAGAGTTATGGCCATGATAAGTTGGAGACCCCAGGTTTGGGTAATGGACCCAAGTTTGTTTGATGAATAACGGTATGAGTTATGATATATTTTTAGAAAATACTATTCTATATGGATAGTACATGTCATGCCATTTTTGGTGGTATGTGGAACGTCACATAACTCCTCACGGTTTGAGAGTTATGGCCTTACGAAGTTGGAGGACCCTCACAT
>JZKD02S1868044.1:192017-204450 GCA_000966675.3 Picea glauca
GCAAATTAATGATGATACACAAAAGTCTAAGAGGGAAAAAGTCTAGGAGGAGTAGCAACTTAAGTCCTCCTAGATTTTGACCTTAAGAGACAAAGTGCTAGGGTGTAGGCACTTCGAGGCCCTAGTGCTTTACTCTCCTTATCCTTTCTATGGAGTAGAACTTATGAAACAATAAACAAATGAAAACCTCTAGAGCGCTAGAAATTTAGGACTCTAGGGTTTCACTAGTTACTAGATCAGTTTACTAAAAGCTTAGAAAATAAAAAGTAAGAAAGTAGAAACTTAAGTTTCTTACTTCAAGCATTAAATACACCATACAATTTCATAATATTGTATGAGAAAATAAAATCATACCTTAAACCATTCAATAGATGACAAAATTTGTATTCTACTTACTTGCACCAAGAATAATCATGAGTATACCATGAAAGATCACCATAAAACTCCAAAACTTGATCCAAGTTACAAATACAAGGCTTAAACAAGAGTGGGGCCTCACAATTTCATCCAATAACCCTAAATAGGGCGCAAATTTCATACCTCTTGTCTCCAAGGACAAGTTGTTATGAAAATGAATGCTACTTTCTGCTTATTTATACAAAATTTAACCTAAAATTAATTTCAATTCATAATTACTTGGTCGACCTAGCCAATTTTTTACACAAATTTAATTTGGACAAAATAAAATTAATTTGCATCTAAAAATCACTCCAGGGGTGACGTCATGCCCATATAGGGTGATGTTTAGCCCCAAGTATGGAACATCGGGTAGGGAAGCTGAAACGTTGGGCCTCCAAAGGCTTGAAACCATGCCCATATGTGCTAATGCCTCAGAAATGTCGTCCAATATGAAACCCTAGATTTGGATGATGTCTAGGGATATCATGGGGACGTCTAGGGCCCTCAGGGTATAAATTCCATGTGGGAAAATCAAGATCCCCTAGGTCTAGATCTGTCAGGGTTCCTCCAAAGGAAACTTCCTTCTTTCTCTTGATGAAAGTTTTCAATCTCTTCTTACCCTTTCGATGGGGTTTCAACATCCATATATGGGCTTCAAGGCCCCATGAAGGTCTGAGCTAATCATTCCCTCATGTGTACATGTCCACCAAGAAAGGTCCTGCAGCAACAACAAGTATTTCCTTTAGGGGTTCATAAGTCACAAGGATCATAACATGTAAATCACATCCAATAATTAAATTACCCAAACATCTACATCAAACCCCCTTTAACCTAGACAAATGCTCAAAGAAGTTATGCAATTTGACAAGTTAGGTTTGGAGAAGGTCTCAGGGTGTCCTATTGAGCTAACCTCTCTTAATTTTGGGGTGTTTCCCATGTGATATTTATTCCAATTCATGTAAGTATATGAGGTGGCATGGGGTGCATGTAATAACAAGGAAATGTAAATTCTTACATGTGGGTGTCTTTGTAGAGGGTAAGATACACCTTGTCATAAATGTAATTGTTTCATATCCCATTCATTGCCTTTTACTATTATCTTGATTTTTTTTTTATATTTTCATGTTGTGCTTCAAGGAAATAGTTGAGGTCTATTTTCTTGGCTTAATGACCAGAGGTAACAATGTTATCCACAAAAATTTCATGAAAATGAGAAGGTTGGATCATGATGAGAGCCCCTTTCTCTTGGATATTCCACCAAGAGCCACTACCCTGGCTTGGTGACTAGATAGGAGGTAGTTTCATACCTCTACATGCCCATGGTAATAATAGGTCAGCTTGTCATGAGACCTCCTATCCATCAAATACTACCTTGAGTGTGTATGTTATCTTATGGGTCCCCTTTTCTTACTGAGAAGTGTTTCACTTCTTTCTCGGGGATTCTTGGGCGAAGCATCTCGAAGGTTTCCACATTGGATTTTAACTCTTGTCAACTACTTTTACCCTTTGGGACTTTATCCCCTTCTTCCCATGTGGTAAGGTACAAACCTTTCTAGTGTATCCAATCCCAATAGTTGTGTTGGTTTTTTCACTTGGGTGAGCAAAACAACAAGACTTGCATGCCTAGATAAGCCTGCTAAACAAGAAATAAGTTTGTGAGTGGGTTAGAAAAACCAAAAACACATGAAAACAAAGAAATATAACTAAAAACAACTATGAAATAAATGTTATAAATCTTGATAAACTTTGAACCATGAAAATCAAACAATGACCAACATAATGCTACCAATCGATCAACAGATTAGCTGGAAAAACATCGTAGAGAAAGTCAGGGACTTATGAGTCCCCTCTTCCTCCTTGGGAGGGCTCTTGAGTTCCCTAATTAAGAGGACTTCTCTCCATACAATATAAGAAATGAAAAATGGTGAAGAAAAATAATGCATATTACCTCAAGAGGTGAGTGGAATGGCCTATTGCAATGGTACTTGAAGGCTTCAAAGAGAAAAGAGGATTCTCAAGGAAGAATTCTTGCAGCATAACAATACCTTGAAGATCTTGGTTTCTTAGCACACCCATGGCTCTTATTTATAGCATCAATTCATGAAAAATTTTAATTGCTTCATAGTGTGAACAAGGGGTCTTTTAGGGAACCTACTATCTCTTAACCATCCCCCAAGCTAGATTTCGCTTAGATATGAGTGTCAAATCATGTTTGGAGTCAGACTAGAAGTGGTTTAGGGGCCAACAAGATCCATAAATGTGTCATTCATAGAAGTGAGTGGTGTTTCTTGCAGACAGTCACACATTTTTTGCATTGTGCACGTTGAGGGATGTGTTTCCCCGTGCATACTGTGCACTTTGCGCACACTTCCTTTGGTGAATTTGCACACTTTTATTTTTGACCCAATTGTATAGTTTTTTTCCTTTTTATGGACTTTAGTGTTGTAGGTGGACTTATTTCTACTGGCTTTGATGTGTTTCTTCAACCATTTTCATGCAATTTTGCGGTTGATTTTTCAGTGATAACATATGCCCCCTGATGTGTGAGGTTAGGATCATAGATATAGACGAAATACATCAATGTTGCTTTTGTTGATAGTACCATTGTAATGAATAATGAAGAGAGGAACTGCAAGAGAGATCTTTTGGAGGGAGAGGGAAAGCTATGGGACCCAAACCTTTCTCTAGGGAGAAAAAAGAAAATCTGTGTACAAATGAGGCAGGTATGCCCCATGCTCGTGTCATGAAACCAAAATGTGAGACTGTAACTGAAGATGTAGATTGATGTAGATAACTGCAGCTCCCTTGGGGGCGGTTGATAACGATAGATGACAGTTATGAATGATGAATAGACTCTGAAGTGAGGAAAGGATGACTGTAAGAATTGTCGATGACTCGTATGCATTGATGGCCTAATGAATTCAGAGGTCTTCGGATGGTATGAAACAACTACAATAGTCGCATAGTAAGACCCACCATAGCATGAGAGTTTGTCGAAGTCAAATGTTATGGGGGTCAATGAAATCAAAGAGCAATGATGATTCTCTATGTGTTGTCCGAGACTCCTCATTGTAAAGGTAATGAGAGTCAATATATTGTCGCCCTTCTAGAAACTATGCTGATGTCAACAGGAAGGGAGGCACGACTTCGAGAAGCAAAGGGCTTGATGAAATCCATTGAGTAATAAATTATATCAGGTATTAACGGGTAACATGAACAAAGTCAAGATGATGTGAGACTCAAGACTTCCCTTGGTTGAGGAATTTTGGAGGATGATTGAAAGCAACCATAAAATTTGATCTAGTGTTAGGGGGATGATTAGATATGAGGTTGAACTGTTCCAGAGGCTAACAAAGTGGACAAACTTAGAGATCATGGGCATATGGATTTGGGATACTCAGGGTTCGTGAACGATGTCAGTATAAAAAGAGAGTGGATGCCCCAACCAAGGGCGACATGAGTTTCTTTTCCAGGGAAAAGAAGGCCATCAAGGGTGATGAAGAAAAATCTATGTATAGGATGGAAACAAAGGATTTATACAATTACCAAAGAAATAAAGAATAATTTGGGTTGAGTATACAGATACAAAAACGGGTGCCCCAATGAAATATGGCTTGGCTTGTTAAGGCACAATTTTGTGAAATAAAACTGATGGAGGGTGGGGGGGCCATGGGTGGGTTTCTGTATTAGGTAAATGGATGGAGGACAATCTGCAGATGGGAAAACTAACGGTGGGTGAGATGGAGAGAGAATGATATTGTGGAGATGCATTTAATAGGACCGAGATGATATGACCTGGGATTCCATTGGGAAGGTTAGTAATATGATGAGAAGGAGTATGGGGTTCATTCTCGGAAGTGCATAAGACTATCGGGACTCCCATGCCTAGGGGGTGAAATCAACATGAGTGTCAAGTTGCCAAGGGGAAATGTGAATGGGACAACTCATGTGGGGGAGAGTGCTACGAGTGACAGTACCAAATGTGGCAGAGGTAAAGGTAAGGCGGAGTCGGATGTAAGGGCCCTAAAGGTAAATGTCACAGGGTGTGACTGGGATATGAAATTGATTTACAAAGGGAATAATTACATTCCAGTGTTGAACATATACCTGAAGGCGATGGAAGCATCTGAAATAAGTATCTGCACACATGAAAACCAAATACTTGACGTGAACAATATCTGATGATAAAGAACATATAAAAACTATTTGATAAAATTGAAAGTGAGCATGTGTACCTGAACGTGATGTGAGAAAAATGATCCTTTGGGGCCAAGTGTAGATGATGACTTGGGGAATGTGAATGTGTAGATGGCAGGACCAGGATACCATGGCTAAGAACGGATCAGAAAATAGAGGCTTTGCGCTCCCGTAACAGAGTATGGAAGTTGGGTAAAAGGGACTATATATGGCTGGTGGGCCCACAATTCCACCTCATATGTACTTGTCACTATTGTTGAACTCACGAGATAGTTGTGAGGAGATTTCAAGATTATAGGATCATGAGGCTACCAATCCAGGAGTGGTGAGAGACAGGTTAGTGGTCCTAACATCCTACATTTGGTGAATTTCCTACTAGGTAGGGAGGGGTTGTACAAAGGTTTGTATAGGGGGTTTTGGGTAGGGGCCCACCAGTGCATAGGAAAAAGAGGAATACCTGCACATATGTGTGTGGGTATAATCCCTTTTCTTGTGGATAATGTGCGGTTGTGTTTGACACAACTGCGCATGTGGTTGCGAGGTATGGGCATACAAGCGTGCACGAGATGCGCTCCTTTCTAACCGATAGTTGCACACTCATGCACAACTATTTCTTAGAAAGTTGTGCATTACTACGCAGATGTGCAAAGAACAGGTGCGCACCTGTCTCGGTGAAAGCCGCACACTGTGTGCAAGGCTAAGAGTTTGTCATTTTTGATATTTTGATTCCTTTTTATGGATGATGAGGTTGATCAAGTGTTTCTGTGTGGATGCAGGTGTTCAACAGATGTCGATAGCACGATGCTAGTGCACTAGAGAGAGTGTGACTACGACTGTTTACGGGAGGCAGCGAGGGAGCAGTCGGGTGTGTAGAGACACTTGGAAGCCTGCGGGTTGCTCAAGTTCTTTGAAGGCCCCATTATATGATCACATGAGTTCCTGTTGCAATATTTTATCGGGATGTGGAACATTGATCTACAGTGCTTCATTTTTAGAGGGTAGCAGCTGACATTCTTGGCCAAAGAGGATGTGTATTTCCTGACGGGGCACCCATTCTGTGGGATGGCCCTTCCTATCGATCCCCAGTTGTTGCGAGAGGATCGAATGGGTGACCTCGCGGCTCACCACTGCACTAGTCCAAACCCTATGTCGGGTTCAGTCATCCGTATTGAGGCTATTGATGACCTCTTTATGGAGTGCCTCAAAACTATTGTGGTGAGGATCTATGGATCCTTGGAGACTCAGTAGATCACTACTGGTCAACTGAGGGTAGTGGAGTAGGTCCTAGATGAAGACCTATTTTCATGGGGTGTTCTTATGCACACCGAGATGATGGGACAGTTGAACCGGTGTCGGCGAGTTGACTCCAGTGATTTCACTTTTGGTTCTATTCTGGTGGCATGGTTCTTAGAGAGGGTGCCTCTGCTATGATCGAGGATTCTGCTCAATCCCATGGGGCGACAAGAGCTATGATTGATGTAGTGGGCCCATGCATTGGCCCAACATGGAGTCAGGTAGGGTGGCCATTATTTCACAACCACGGTGGCTTGAGTGCGGTGCCATATGCCACATGTTATTCTAAGGTATCCATACACGGGTATGGAATACCACCATGATCCAGATATGATGTTGCCTCTTGGGGAGGACTAGGACCAACAAGGTATGTGTTTGTGTTATAGTTGTATGTTTTTTGATTTTGATAGATATCATTGATTATATATGTATATGGATGCTGACACTATCTCTAGTGTTGTTTTGCAAATGTGGGACTTCGAGGGTGAGAGGCAGAGGTTTTCGGGGAGCCGGCTCACCCGGGGCCAACTCAATTGGTGCCTGCAAAGCCGAGGGTTGGACAGAGGCAACAAAGAGATGATGCTGGTTCTACACTAGTGAGAGAGCCACAAGGAGATGCCAGAGTGATGCTGGAGGACATGCACTGATGCTTCGAGTGGGTTCTACAGGGTGTACCCAAGGGCATGTGGGCCCATATCCAAGATGAGGACATCCTGGAGCAGTGTGTGGTAGTACCAACAAAGTGGTGAACCATAATCTGTCGAGCAATAATGGCGGGGGAATAAATGACTGGTCGGTTTCCTCCTGGATCTGGAGGGCCCCCAGCTGGTGGGGCACCTTCGATCGATAGAGGACTTAGGGGGGGAGCTCTGGGGGCACCTTGAGTGTCTACTTTTGTATATATATGGGTTTATGGGCCTAGTTTTGTATAGGGTATTGGATACCCAGTTTTTGTACTCATAGGGGTGAGGGGACTCAGGAGCCTACATGAAATTGTACATGTATATTTTTTGTAAACACTTATGACATTTGATGATATATATAGATGGAAATATTTTTGATCATTCATGTCTTTTTGTGTTATGTTTTTATGTATGATATCTTTTCTATGTGTTGTGACAAATGTATGATGCTATGTATAAAATGATGTTTAATGTGATAAATGCCAATATAATACTAGGTTAGCCCTATAATCTACTACTTGATTGAGTTGTCTTGGAATATGTGTAAATTTGATTGAATCAAAGTCACGAGATAGGAGTCTATCTTGCAGGTATTTTTGAAAGAGGAAAGGATCATGAACATGATATACATTGTTGAGTTGTAGGACGAAAAGCTGGGAATCTAATAGAACACTAAGGTGACAAATGTAGCGGTGACTGGCCTCGGTGAGGATACCAATAAAGACGTTGTATTTGGCTTGGTTGTTGGTGGCCAAGTCCAAACATATACCACTTGAGTGGAGAAGAATATGTGAGGGATTATAGAGGGCCTAAGCGGCCGAAGAGAGATTCTAGGTCCAGCGACTGGCACCATCAACATAACCGATGTGGTAGGCTGATGGATAATGAATCTGTCAATAACATGGATGATATATAAGACATGAGGCATGGTGGCGATAAAGAAGATTCAAAAATATACAAATATGTACAAAGAGAAACCTAAGGTATGGGGGCTACGCTTAGGCATAAGACTTCTTTAAGTACAACTCGTTGACGGGTTCTTTGAGAGGGTATCCTTCTGGAGAGGCCAAGATGTAGGCACCTTTAGTGAGGCAGTGTTGGACGATGTAGGGTCCATCCCATAATGAATCGAATTTCCCATGGCCGAGAGTATCGTGGGCGATATCGTAGGCTAGCACAAGATCACCTTCGTTAAATGAGTGAAGGTTGACATGGTGGTCGAAGGTGGATTTGGACCATTTTTTAGCTGCCTCATTGTATTATAATGAAGATCGACGATATTCATCAAGCGACTCTAAGGTTAGCAGGCGCTTCTCCCTTAGAGTAGTGTCAGGTAATAGCTCAATGGCAGTGCATAATGTGGGGATTTCACACTTGATAGGGAGGGTGGCTTTGATCCCGTGGACGAGGTGGAACAGTGTAAAACTGGTGGCAATTTTGGCTATCGTGCCATAATCCCATAAGGAGGAAAACAACATCTGATGCCATTTGGTCTTATATTTGTTGATGGTACGTTGTAGCATGGTTTTGAGGAATTTGTTGATAGCCTCGACCTATCCATTGGACTGAGGGTAGTAAGGGGAGGAAAACTCATGGGAGAAGCCTAATTTTGAGGAGTTCCATAAATATCTCATTCTCAAAGTGATTACCATGATCAGACACTAGATGTAGTGGGAATCTAAACCGAGTAATGACGCGGTTGAAGAAAAAATGCATTGTTGTGTCAACGGTGTTGTTAAATGTGGGCATGTCTTTGACCCATTTGTTAAAGTAATCGACTGCCACAATAATGTACTTGTGTCCATTACTGAATGGAGGATGGAAAGTCATGAATTCTATGACCTATTTATATAAGGGGCCGACTATGATGATTGGATGTAGAAGAGTTGGTGGTGCTCGTGATTTGTTTACATAAAGATGGCATTTGTCACATCGCTTGACAACGTGGATGCAGTTATGAAAAAAGTGGGTCAAAACTATCCTTCTTGAATGATTTTTTGGGTTGTGGACATACCCAAGAGATGACCACCGCAAGCGCCACTATGGAAATCGTTCAAGACTCTGTCAGATTCTTCGATGGTAAGACATCGCCGAAGAATGGTGTCAACCCCACGTTGATAGATAATGTCTTTGATGAGGAGGTATTGAGGGGCCTGATGGAAAATGCGTCGACGATTATCTCGAGAGAGATGTGACCCAAATTTTTTTGTACGAAGGTAGACAAGGAGGTCAACGTACTAGGGGTCATCGAAGGGGATGAAGAAGAGGTGTTCGTCGAGGAAATCCTCATTGATGGGGGAAGATTTAACATCTGAGGGAAAATTCATAATGAGTTTGGCTAGGAAGAGAGATTTCTTTATTTTGGAAGTAGATAAATCTAGATCGTGTTCCTGTAGGATGATGATCCATTAGGAAAATTTTCCATTAATTCGTCGTCGACTAATAAAGTACTGCATGGGGTTGGAATCTGCTACAACCTTGGTAGTTCAAAGCAGGATATCATGTCGCAGTTTTTGGACAGCGAGAACGACTGCTAATGAGATTTTCTCATCATGATTATA
This sequence comes from Picea glauca, assembly GCA_000966675.3. Classification (NCBI taxonomy): domain Eukaryota; kingdom Viridiplantae; phylum Streptophyta; class Pinopsida; order Pinales; family Pinaceae; genus Picea; species Picea glauca. The sequence continues at coordinate 201,151 of JZKD02S1868044.1, forward strand.
CTTCAAGGGTGGCCCTGAGAGGGTTTTACTAATGTAGTAAATGACATGTTCACACCCATCATTCTCTAATTGGACAAGGACTCCTGCTACTGAGATAGTTTAGGCTGACAAGTAGAGGATGTAATCGTGATCATAGTATGGGGGAATAATCAAAGGGGAATTAGATAGGGCGGATTTTAAATCATCAAAAGTTTTTTGTGCATGTTTGTCCCATTGAAATGGTATATCATGTCGTAGTAAGAGGAGAAAACTATGTGCGTGAGTGGCGTAGTCCGGGACAAAGCGACGTAGGAAGTTGGCTTTGCCTTGTAAGCTTTTCAGTTGGCGTAAATTCTTAGGTGGTGGGATTTCTGTGATATCCTGGACCTTGAGGGGGTCCAATGTGATGTCGTGTTAGGAGATAATGAACCTAAGGAGGCGTCTAGATGTGACGCAAAAGATTCACTTGAGGGGGTTCATGCGGATATTGAACTGGCGACATTGTTCGAAAATGATGCGTAAGTCGTCTAAATGATGGGTTCGCTTTTTGGACCGAGCAGTGAGGCCATCCAAATAAGCAAGGATGATGCAAGTGAGATCATGAAAAATATAGGTCATGGCCCGTTGAAATGTAGCACTGGAGGTTTTTACTCCAAAAGTCATGATGCAATAAGCAAAGGTACCCCAAGGGGTAGTAAAAGCGGTTTTGTCACTTGGGTGAGCAAAACATTAACACTTGGATGTCTAGATAAGCCTGCTAGACATGACATAAGTTTGTGAGTGGGTTCGAAAAACCAAAAACACATGAAAAAAAAGAAATATAACTAAAAAAAACTAAGAAATAAATGTTATAAATATTGATAAACTTAGAACAATGAAAATCAAACAATGACCAACATAATGCTACCAATGGATCTATAGATTAGTAGGAAAAACACCATAGAGAAAGTCAGGGACTTATGAGTCCCCTCTTCCTCCTTGGGAGGGCTCATGATTTCCCTAATTGAGATCTCTTCTCTCCATACAATGGAAGAAATGACAAATGGTGAAGAAAAACAATGCATATTCCCTCAAGAGGTGAGTGGAATGGCCTAATCCAATGGTGCTTGAAGCCTTCAAAGAGAAAAGAGGATTCTCAAGGAAAAATTCTTACAGCATAATAATACCTTGAAGATGTTGGTTTCTTAGCACGCCCATGGCTCTTATTTATAGCATCCATTCATGGAAAAATGTAATTGGTTCATAGTGTGAACAAGGGGCCTTTTAGGGCACCCTATAGCCCTTAACCAACCTCTAAGCTAGATTTCTCTCAAATATGAGTGTAAAATCATGTTGGGGGTCGGACTAGAAGTGATTGAGGGGCCGACAAGATCCATAAATGTGTCTTCGATACAAGTGTGCATATTTTCTTGTATATAGTCGCACATTTTGGGCATTCTGCATCCTGAGATCTGTGTTGGCCCGTGCATACTGTGCACTATGTGGGCGCTTCCTTTGGTGAATTTGCACACTTTTATTTTGACCCAATTGTATATTTTTTTTTCCTTTTGATGGAATTTAGTGATGTAGGTGGACTTATTGTTGTTGGCATTGATGTGTTTCTTCAACCATTTGCATGGAACGTTGCGGATGATTCTTCAATGATAACACCAATGCCCAAACAAGGATATGGGAGATGAAAGGATTAAAGATATAAAGTGGTAAGTATGGAGGGAACATACGATGAATTTTCATAGATCCACCTAGTATCAATCCATCCTAAAGGGAAATCAACTTACTACGGCACCATGTCACCCTTCTAGTTATGAATTGGGCAAAGAGCATAATTTCCAAGAAAACATCATGAAATTGAAGAAGGATTCAATACCACATATTGAAGTGCTTCAAAAATCAGAGAGGTACATACCATGATACCCAGACTCATTACCTCATGGAGAAAGACTCACCACTACTTTAGGACCAGGATAGTGTGATGGATAATACTACCCGTGATATGTGGACTGCACTGAAGAAAAGAGGGGCCCTCCGAGGCCCTGCTCAATTCATTTGGCTCTTGATAATTCATGTCTAGGACTCGTGGGCATCGATACATGATCTCCTTAGTTATCCCTATGCTGGGGTATAACATCTCACTCCAAGTTGGGGACATGTCCTCATCGTAGAGTGATTGAGAACCTCAACATCTCTGGTATGACTTATGCCTACTAAACCCCAAAAAACTATATTAGTAATCCATAGGGTGGTGATACCACCCCTCATCCATATATGATAAAATAAAAAAATAAAATCATCTTTGGTCTAACATATGATTATGATCATACATATATACATAATGAATCAAGACAATATGAAAATTGCAACTACAACTATGCTAACCTGATATGCAAATGGTATATACAATAGATGCAAATTCCTACCTACTTCTACTTACATGTTGGTTGAATGCTAGGTGTAGTCATATAACCATTGAAACAAACCTAGTAATTCCTCAAAATACCCACCTCTATGCTTAATCATAAACCAAAGCAATGATAGGTTAAGCACAAAAATAACATGAGTTAGAGCATGTATCATATCATAGGAAATCGTAAAGTATAGCTCATGGAGGCGGGAGGGAGGGACAAAATTATACCATGTTACACTTCTAGGAAATTGCTCAATCCATCTCATAAAGGGATTGTGAAAAGTCAAAGGCTCAAAAGATTGATTCAAAGGGTCTGAAGGTTGGCTACCTTGGACTTCATCACATCCTGAGGTCTAAGAAGGGACTAGCAATAACTTTAGATAACTTCATCCAATTTAGATAACTTCATCCATTTCTTCTTGTGCAGGAGCATAAGAAATTTAGATAACTTCATCCAATGGAAGAGTAAGCATAAATGTCTCATCCTCATGACTTACCCCTACATATTTAGCTTCATAATACGAAGGGTCTAGCTCATCCAAGGATTCCCTTTCTTCTTCACCTTCTGAATCATAGAATAAGGTATCATCAAAAAAAATGAAAAGGAAAGTGACTAACCTCATCCTCTTCTTCTTGTGCAGGAGGAATAGGATTTTGGATGACTTCATCAAAGGGAGGAGAAAATATTAATACTTCATCATCATGTTTGATATCTTTAGGCTCTCGCTCTTGAACAAGGTCCTCATTATCCTTGCTCTAAGCATGAGTAAATTCTTGTTCTTCCCAATGGGATTGGTAACCTCTGTTGATTAAGGTTGGTTGTCATTGATGTCAACCCTTGAAGAAAGACCCGTAGAAAAAAGGTTTGGGTAATGGACCCAATAGTGTTTGATGTAAATATGACTCATTATTGTTTT
>JZKD02S1868044.1:214257-226416 GCA_000966675.3 Picea glauca
ACTGTGCATGTGTGTGATTGTTTATTTATTACTGCTCATTATTGGATAATAATTCTACATTGATATAACATTTGAAGAAAAAGGATTATAATTACGTTATTATTGATTCACCCCCGCTCTCAGTAATCCAACAACCTCCATCAAGATCCTTCTCATCAACCTCTTCTTGATTGATTCCTTGCTCCAACCCTTTCGGGAATTATTCGACATAGGCCTCAAGGAAATTTATTCTCTTAAGAATATCTGGGGTATCTTTAGGCTCACCAATATTGACTTATGGAACAAAGGATTTGTCTTCCTTGGATGAGGATATGTTGGATTCGACTTCTGTGGACATGTCATAAGCTTCTTGGATTGACCTTGGGCCATTTTTATCGAGGAGAAATTTTGATTGTCTTGATAATTCCATGATATAGAGGAAAATGAGGAATCGAGGTCCATGATGATAGGTTGCAGGGATTTGTTGTGACATCTTCTGGAACCTAGTATGGAACTCCCTAATGGTCTCATTCTCATTCTTATTTATGTGATTAATTTTTTTTACCAACACCATAGGATCCAATTTGATATTCCATATCTTGAGGAAGACCTCTTCTAATTGATCCATGGATGTAATACTAGCATCAGGGAGTCCATCATACCATATCCTAGAACTATCATGAAAAGTGGAAAAGAAAATATTCATTTCCAGATCCTCAACATCATCACTAATAGGATGGAGTTGAAAGAGGGCCCAAAATTCAGTCATATGGTCCTCAACATTCTCTTCATCACTACTAGTGAATTTAGGGAGCCATTTTACATACCTTGGAGGAATTTGTTGGGGATACACCGGAATTTCACTCATATACAAGGGTTTAAAATTACCTAGGTCCCATTGAGAAGCCATGTTTGGATTAATCATTAGTGGAGTCGATAGATGATCCTTCTAGGGATTATCAAATTGAAAATAGGGAATCACCCTCAGTGCAGTTTCCAGGTAAGCTTTGAAAAGTGAAAGTATTTGAGAAAAAGGCTTACCGAAAAAGTTTTGTTCGAGGAAAATTGACTCGATGTTCCCTGACAACAGTGCCAAAAATGTTATCGCACAATATATACTTTCCCAAATACTATGATTAGATTGACGTAACACGAAGGTAACCCTATCACTATCATTCCAATAGGGTACCCCTTTCTCTTTAGGAGGAGGAAAACCTCACTCCAAGGGAGACATCTCAGGACCTAGTTGGTTGAGGAAAGGGAAATGGTAAGAATAACCACCCCTCTCTCAAGGTCACCCAAAATAGAATTAAGTCTTGTTGGATAAATAAAAGGAGAATAAAGTGTACCTTCCCTGTACCAATACAACAACAAAAGTTATGGAAGCAACAAGTGATGATTAATTCTTTAAAAAGACTTCTAGTTTATAGAGATGACTGCTACCAATCAATGTATGAAGAAAGTGTTAAATATATAAAAACAGTAATTAATTAATGACAACTATAGTATCATCCCAAAAATGCACTTGAATAGAAAATATAACAAGATATTGTGAAGTATTGAAATGATAGCATTTGTCTCATACAATTTCTAGATATATGTCAATAAAAAAATAAACTCTAACAGAGTGCCAGTGATAATTGTAGCAACAACAAAATAAAGTGATGACAGCAGTAGTAAAATCTTCAGAAAAGTATTTTGAAAGGCAATTTGATGCACAATTTTAGTCTTGGTTGTTGTACATTTCCTTAATTTCTTGATTGATTTAAGTGGTCAAACAAGTTTGGATAGGTTGCAAAATGACGGTCATAGTAGTGATTATAACAACAACAACTTAGTGGTTAGTATTCCTAGACTAGGTTATAAAGTTAGTTTAGGTTAGTAGGGTATCAGGTAGGGATATTGAGTTTGAATTTTGATGATTCTTGTCAAGAAACAAGGGTTGAATACTAGTGCCTCTTAGGGGTAAATGGAGTCCATGTGGGCAGCTCCCTCTAAGGGTGCAAATTAATGATGATACACAAAAGTGTAAGAGGGAAAAATTCTAGGAGTATCAACTTAAGTCCTCTTAGATTTTGACCTTAAGAGACAAAGTGCTAGGGTGTAGGCACTTCTAGAGCCTAGAGCCTTTCTCTTCTTATCCTTTCTATGGAGTAGAACTTATGCAACAATAACCAAATGCAAACCTCTAGAGTGCTAGCAATTTAGGGATCTAGGGTTTCACTAGTTACTAGATCAATTTAGTGAAAGCTTGGAAAATATAAAGTAAGAAAGTAGAAACTTAAGTTTCTTACTTCAAGCATTAAATACACCATGAGATTTCATAATATTGTATGAGAAAATAAAACCATACCTTAAACCATTCAATAGATGACAAAATGTAGATTCTACTTACTCACACCAAGAATAATCATGAGTATACCATGCAAGATCACCATAAAACTCCAAAAATTTATCCAAGTTGCAAATACAAGCCTTAAACAAGAGTGGCGCCTCACAATTTAAGACAATAACCCTAAATAGGGTGAAAATTTCAGACTTCTTTTCTCCGAGGACAAGATGTTATGTAAATGAATGTCACTTTCTGCTTATTTATACAAAACTTAACCTAAAATTAATTTTAGTTCATAATTACTAGGCCGACCTGGCCAGTTTTTTACACAAATTAAATCTGGGCAAAATAAAATTAATTTGCATCTAAAAATCACTCCAAGGGTGACATCATGCCCCTCTAGGGTGATGTTGAGCCCCAATTATGGAACATCGAGTAGGGAAGGTGAAATGTTGGGCCTCCAAAGGCCTAAAACCTTGCCCATATGTGCCAATGCCTCATAAATGTCATCTAATATGAAACAGTAGCTCTAGTTGATGTCTAGGGATATCATGGTGATGTCCAAGGTCATCAAGGGATAACTTCCATATGGGAAAATCAATATCCCTTGGGTCTATATCATTTAGGGTGCCTCCAAAGGAAACAACCTTCTTTCTCTTGGTGCATGTTTTCAATCTCTTCTTATCCATAGCTGGGGTTTCAGCATCCATCTATGGGATTTAAGTCCCCATGAAGGTCTAAACTAATAATTCCCTCATGTGTACCTATCCATCGAAAAAGGTCCTGCAACAACAAGAAGTATGCCCTCTAGGGGTTCATAAGTCACAGGGATCATAACATGTAAATCACATCCAATAATTAAATTACCCAAACATGTGGATATAAATCCCCTTAACCCAGACGAATGCTAAAAGACATTATGCAATTTTACAAGTTAGGTTTGGAGAAGGTCCCAGGGTGTCCTATTGAGCTAACCTCCTTAAGTTTGGGGTATTTCCTAGTCCAAGTAATGTAAGTATATGAGGTGGCATGGGGTGCATGTAATAAAAAGGAAATGTAAAGTCTTACCTATGAGTGCCTTTGTAGAGGGTGATTTGCACAATGTCATAAATTATATTGTTTCCTAGCCCATTTATTGCATTTTACTCTTAGCTTTATTTCTTTTGATCTTTTTCTCTCATGCTTCAAGGAAATAGTTGGGGGCCATTGTCCTGGCTTGATGACCATAGGTAACAACATTATCCACAAACATTTCATGGAAATGATAAGGTTGGCTCGTGATGAGACCCCCTTTATCTTGTCTATGACACCAAGACCCACTAACCTGGCTTGGTGACTAGATAGGTGGTAGTTTCATACCGCTACATGCCCATGGTCATAATAGTTCGGCTCATGATGAGACCTCCTATTCATCAACTAGTACCTTGAGTGTTTATGTCATCTTATGGGTCCCATTTTCTTACTGAGAATATTTTCATTTCTTTCTCATGGATCCCTGGGCAAAGCATCTCAAAGGTTTCAACATTGGCTTTTAACTCTTGCTAGCTACTTTTACTCTTTGGGCCTTTAGCCCCTTCTTCCCACAAGGTAAGGTACAAACCTTTCTAGTGTAGCTAATCCTAATGCCCAAACAAGGATAGGGGAGATGAAAGGATTAAATATGGAAAGTGGTAAGTATGGAGGGAACGAACGATGACTTTTCACGGATCAACCTAGTAGAAACCCATCCTAAAGGGAAATCAACTTACTAGGGCACCATGTCACCCTTCTATGTCTGAACGAGGAAAAGAGCATAATTTTCAAGAAAACGTCATGAAATTGAAGAAGGATTCACTACAACAATTTCAAGTGCTTCAAAAATCAGAGTGATACATATCATGATACCCAGAATCATTACCTCGTGGAGCAAGAATCACCGCTACTTCAGGACGAGGCTGGTGTGATGGATATTGTTGTTGGTGATATGTGGACGGCACTGAAGAAAAAAGGGGCCCTTTGAGGCCATTATCAAGTCATTTGGCTCTCGACACTCCATTTCTAGGACCTTTGGGCATCGAGATGTGATCTCCTTAGTTAACCCTAGGCTAGAGGATAACATATCCTAACAATCTCCCCTTTAAACTTGACCTGGTATTTCAAATTGTGATGTTTGATGTGGGAAGGAATCCATCAAGGGAGGGATATATAGGAAAGGCTCAATTTGATGATTTATACATTTCAATGTGTTATGTTTTATGTCGAAAGGACTCCATTAAAGGACCATGGCTAAAATTTAAAGTGGCTCTTGCATTGTAATTCACTACCATATCAAATCGTAGATTAGAGTAGGACTTGTTTTCAAAATTTATGAAATCTTGATTTAGAATATAATAATTGTTTAAATATTAAAAGAACCTCCTTTAGAAAAGGGTCGAAATTCAAAAAAACACCTTTTAACTTTATGGAGTGAAGGGTCAAAGTGTTTTGATTGCATATGTCCATTAAAATTGAAAAAAGAAAGGTAGAGCTTAGATTCAATTGAGATTACTAACCTCAAAATTAGATCCCAAAAGGACTCCATCCATATTCTAAACATTTTCATAAGATAACACTATTCAAACTTGGGGAATAGACAAGGTATTCAAGTTACCTCCTATTATAGAATTTTATTTTGCAAGTTGATCAGGATGGACAGGTCTTTCCAAAGAGGGGTAACATGGTCCCTTTCAAAACTAGGTGTATGTATTTCATAACCAATGAAGTTTAGAATACCTCAGTAATGGGAAACCATAAAGATGTTTTTTCATACTTACAAGTGTTGGAATATGATTCTAAAAGTTTCATTGAGTTCATGATCCTCAAAAACCTATAAGAAAACTCTTCTGGAGGTCAAAATTAAATCTTTTCTAGGAACCTAAATTTGCACAAAAAGGCATGTTTTAATGAAAATCTAGGTCCTTCATGGAATGCTACTTTACCAAAAAAAAGTTCAAATTGCTCATCTTTGATCTTTGTTTTATAACATTTTGACTAAGAGACATAAAAAATATTTATAATCTCCCACTATATTGTAATCCTAAAATAATGCATGTTGACATACAATGCACCACTCTGTAAATTTTGTCCGGCTGAATAGACAAACGACAGAGGTAACTGTTTCAACCAACTTCAGAGCTGGGCACTAGCCTACTCAACTCGGAGAGGGCTCTCTCTTGTCACTTGATATTTCTTTAATCAACAGTGGCTAGATTTGGTTTGTTTTGGGGGGGTTTTATAAAATTGTTGAAGAAATGAAGATATCATTTGAGATATGGAGTCAGGAATGAACAATGCATCGACAAATCATGAAAACTATCAAAAGGAAAAGGCTAGATGAGGCGATAAGTATGAGTTTATATCTGAAATTTTCATGGAATCAAAGGAAAAAGAAACATATAGCTGCATCAGAGCATATTAAAATGAATTCTGAATTGGTTAAGAAGAAATATACATAGCCTAAATTGTTAATCAAAGAGCATCGTGCGATGAATTTTGGGCTTTTGATTCTCCAATTTAGAAAGCTGAAAGTGTAAATGAAATAAAAGATCACAGGAATTACATACTATGAAAGAATACATAACTCATATCACAGCCAATTCAAATCTTTTCATAAACAGTTCAAAAATCTGCTTTTGCATTTGTATATTCATTCTAGCTCCATAGTTTTACAAAGTCTTCTTGCTCAGAGGGAAGGCTCCTCTTTTCTCCATGATTTCTATATCCTCGGGATGATATATATAGAAGATTTACTATGGGATTAAAAATGATTAGACTTCCCCATATTTCTAAAAATAGAGGTCAGTTACAAAAGAATAAAATATAACGACAATTTTCCTACATTATAGGGATCGTTACAAAAAGTTCTGACATATATGAGATTTTTCTTTGAATGCCATATGTTTAAAAATTTATGGAGCGTACTCAATTCTACTTGAGAATTTATTCCAGCTTGGTGATTTCTTCCTTTAACGTGCTCAACCAGACTGGTTGATTTTCTCCAACGCTTTCAACCGCTTCAGTTCTGATTTTGGCCTTCTATCGTTTGCTCCGCCTCTTCTTCACCGCTCGCTTGTAGAGTCCATCCACGTGTCCATTGATGATTATATCCTTGATGACGTGATTTATTCCGACCTCTAATTTTGGTTCTGTCGCAGGGTCAGTATGGAATTTGGTCGCTAAAATCCATGCAATCAACCTTTCTTCCTTACTCACCGATAAACTTGCCATGTTATTTGAAAACCTTGTTTCACTGGATATCATTTGATGGCCTCTTCCATGTCTTCCAATTTACAGAGAACACGAATTTGTTTTTCTTAAACTCTACAGAAATCTGGAAGTCGGTCCAGTTTGGGATTACTCTACTTATGGATGAGATGATGATTTCTCGAAACATAATAACGCCACCCATATTTTGAAGATCGGTAGTCATCGAGTTCTAATAATGAATTACTAACAGGATTACTTGCACGTACATTGGTTTGTCATGCTTTACCAATATATTTTGAATGATGAGCCTTTGAGTTAGTTATCTGACAGTGTTCACCTGGCATTGCACGGACGTGAAGTACCTGAATGAGTGACATGAGGTGATTTGATTAACTGTCGCCTTCCCCCACACAAATTGTTGTTTTGACACATTAGACCACATGACATAGGGGATTTTGGGAAAATGGTTTCAAGAAGACCAATTTTCTCCTCGATGTACTACTGAGAGTGCCACACATCCATAAATAAAACCACAGTAGTTTTCCCCAACCCGCCTTTTCATAATTTAATTTCGTGTTATTTTGCCACCCGATATGGGTCTCGACCGTTGATTTGTTCTGTCTCGAAATCTATGGTCTGTTGGATCTTTTCCTTTTGCGCTCCCTCTATATGTGTCCACATGCCGCCATATATGTCCTAGGCTTCCAAATCGCGTTGTGTCTCTTCATCGATTTAGTCCTCCACTAAATTTGAAAAACAGATTTCAAGTATAATTGTTATGGTGATAGCACACCTCAAAACCAACACTTGGTGAAAGTGAGGATTTTACCTGAAACACAATTCTAAGTCACTCTAAGATGAAAAATAGCTTCACTACCCCTGACAAAGTTGAGCTATACTTGAAACAAGTTAGAGACAATTAAATACAAATGGTGCATGAGTGAATCTATGATATGTGCAATGTGATGAATATTAGAACAATGAATTTGCACAAGAAGTTATCTTAACAATGCAATTGTGACAAACTATCAAATTTGTTTATGGAGAATAATCATAATAAATGCATCGTGTAAGGGTAAATACAGTCAAAACCATGTAACTATTACTTAAGCTTTAAAATAATAAATTCAAGAGACACAAAGCATAGATGACGAGGCTTGATTAAAAACTTAAATTGGATCCCCAAGTCAATCAACTTAGTGTGGTTTTTGAGGCCTCAACATCTGCATAGTTTTATCCTTAGGCTTATAGAGGCCATGACTATCTATAGATTAATGTGCAAAACTAATGACAATAGGCACTTTCTAACAATATTTAATGTTTTTTGTTTGAAACCTTTTCTTATCCACAATAAGAGGATCATTTACCATTTGTTTCTCTATTTCTATTGTGATCAAAATTTAAAAAAAAATAGTCTTCTTCAGCCATTACAATGTAAATACAACGCTACCTTCAATATTAGGAATGAAAAATGAGAAAAGTGTGTGTTTTATAATTTTTCTTCTTATGTCACAATGCTACATCACTTTTATATGGATGTTATTTTCTCATCTAAATCATTCAATAACCTTTACACACCATCATCAATAGCTTATTCATATATAGGCTCAATACCTAGAATATTATGAATAATCTGAGTGACTTCTAGAAATCATTGGACCTCCATTACAATAATAACTTTTTTGAAAACCATTGGAATTTTGGTGACATATGTTCATAGTGGTCCTTTGATGCCTTGAAAAATATGACATTTTGCATGATACTTTTGTTGGACAACTTCATAAATATGATAACTAGTTATAAGGATAGTGAGTAAATGATAAGAATAATAGATCTTGTTGTTGCATTGATGCAATATACACAAACTATTTTTGTTCTTCATAAACCTCCTTCTATAGAAATTTCATAAAGGAACTACAATGTTGTAGATAATGAATACCAAATCTAAAATAAGCTTCTCCACATTGTTTTTTTTTACCATTTTGATGTCGCTATCTACTTTTATTCTTATATTTATCTATGCTTTGGAATAACAACTTAGTCATTTTTTGTAGATTTATAATTACTTGTTTTTTGTTAGAAATATGGACTTTCCCTTTAATTATTTGTGTATAGTGTTTCTATTGAAATATATACTCCGAGTAATTTATAACAATAGCTAGACATCAATTGCAGATGGCTTGAGAAAACTAGCAAACAATGAGAATAATAGTTAATAAATTGTAAAATTAAATGTTCATGTTCATGTGCTAATGCTTAACTATATTCATCTATATAAGCCATGATATAGAGACTATTATCAATAGAATTAGTAACTTGTGAACACCATAAGGTCACCATTAATATAATGAATTTCTCCAAAACCATTTTAGTTTTTGAGTTTTTTGTTTTATTGGTTCTTTGATTCATTGTAAAATATGGTTCTTAGTACAATAATTATGTCACATGACCTAAGAAATAGAATATCCATTGCTATGGGAAACTAGTAAAATAGAAAATTAAATTCCCTCACTATGTGTTCCTCATATAACTCTTTCATGGAATGTTTCACATAGGAATGACATTGTTTTCTAATGAAAGTATTGTAGTCCAGAAAATAATGGCATGCATTCAAGAAGAGCGATACACTATAGGAGGAATAATAGGGACACATACGTACTCAAGAAGAGAGAGATATGTGGGAAGGTTATCCATCTGAGTTTTCATTTCATCTTCATGAAATTTATAGAATAGAAATATGGTTGGAGTGGTTGTACCTTCACCAACTAATCCTTCATTCTGTTAATTTATCCTCTACATGTGATATAGGAGGATATTAGTGGCCACCCACCTAGTCCAACTGGCTCAAAACAGTCTTTTGGAAATTTACTATTTTAACATTTTTTCGGGTCCAAAACTTTTGGGGCCATTTTGAGGGCCTAAACATCATTTTCTCACGATCGAGCACCATAATGATGGCCATTGACCTTAATTGAGCCTAAAAAATGAATCTCATAATCAATACATTTCCAACGAGATATCGTGCGCCCTAAACATAGATCGTATGCAAAAGTTATGGCCCCTAGATGTTGATATACTAACTTACCCCAACAGGGCCCACATGACTTTTGGTGCTTCATCTCCTAAGGTTAGGTTTTTGGATGTATAGGTTTTTGGAATTCATGTTTATTGTACAAATCCCTTCAGATCCTCATTTTACTCATCTTCTTGCAAATGAGTGTAGACATCACATCTCGTCTCAGAGATAAGTTGCCACCATTATAGCAAGCTTATTTCAGTCTGCATTTTACAATTTTTAGCATATTTCTTATTGAATAGAAGTCAAGATTTATTGTGTCTCTGTTATTTTTCACTGTGTCTCTGTGTTTATATTTTAAATATGTGGTTTAATTTCATTCTAATAACAAATCTGGATCAGTGGTATCAAAGCAATCTGCTCCTTGTCGATTGTTTTAATGCATGTCCTGACGCGGTTAGGGTATAGAGAGTTATCTCTCAATCTTGTTTCTCTTGAGGACAACTGCTCTCACACACCCAAGAAACTATCCATGGAAGGAGAAAATAAAGAAGAGAGGATAGGATATCTCTAATTTTTTCTCGATGAAGCCATTGAGCGATAGAGGAATCAGATGATGGACAAATTTCCACAAATCCTTCGACGACTGCTAACAAGTGATGCATCCACCTCAAGTGGAGGCGTCAGCCCTTTCAAGGTACAAATAAATTTTGATATTCCTATATTTGAAGTTCAAATAGATGCGGATTCCGTAGATAAATGGTTAAACCTTATAGAAGGGTATTTTTCTATCCACAACTTTTCCTATAGATAAAATATTACATTTTCACTCCTCAAGGCCTTCCCCCATGTCAAAGATTGGTGGGAGACTTTCTGTGAGAAAAAGGAAATAGAGGTATCCACATTATTTGCAGTTTCACCCACATGGGGTTCCTTCATGGATGTTATTAAGGAACAATACTACGTTGTTGGAAGGAACAATACAAGATGGACTACACTGCAACAGGAAATAGACCAAACAATGCAAGAGTTCACCAATGCCTTCCATACACTCCGCACCATGATGGGTATAAATTATTTTGAGCGAAATATGGTGCTCAAGTACCGCGATGGTCTACATAGATACATTTACACATAAATGGAGTTTTTGGATATCTCATACTTGGGTGATATTCCATCAAAATCGAGCATAAGCTTAAACAAAAGACACAACAGTTTGGGTCTGGGAACCCCTCATAGTAGAAGTAGGTAAAGGGAATCCCCAACCCATAGAACAAAGGAAAAATAAAATATGGGAAAACTCAAGACAACTAGTCCAAGCCGCAAGCAAATAAGGACAATGGGAATATGAAGAAAGATACCAGAAAATGGTGTGACTTCTGTTGGAATATTTGTTGTTGTCATTGATGTCAACCCTAGTCATGGGTTTTGGACTGCAAGATTGATAAAGGTATTTGGACATGAAGGACAATGCACATGTATATACAACAACCATGAATGGATAGTATACATCATGTTGTTTCCGGTGGTATGTGGCACATCACGTAGATCCTCATGGTTGAGGAGAAATGAATTTTTGAAGATGACAAAGTGAATTGAAGAAGGAAGTACATGTAGGCCTTGAAGATAATTAAAGAAAATAATTACAAAATAAGAAAGTTTCAGGTCGGCCCTAATGTTAAAATGAAGTGACATAAATGGTATAAATAAACATCATTATATATACATTTTGATACAAGTCGAATTTCAGAGGAAATAAGAAGTAAAGAAGGACGGATTTCAAGGGAGGATGAAGTCTTTTGGTGATGGTTCTAAGGTATGTTATTTTCAGGTCATCGTACCATTTTTGCTATAACTTTTTTTCTAGAACGATTTAGATGGTGAAATCACTATGGTATTGAGAAGACATATCAAGCTACCTGTGGTAAAAGTTTCAGCTCTTGATTCACTATAATTATGGAGATACGCTCTGTGGAAGATAGGGTTTGTGACCAGTCCTAAAGCTAGTTAATAAACAGGTGTTCCGGGTAAAATAGTCATAAATTATTCATCGAGAATCCAAATGAAGTGGGACAAATTTCATTGGAAAGAGTACATACTGTAGTTTCTTTTGTATGAGTTTTAGAATTGGATGTTAATTATTGAGCACGAGAAATTTTGTGCAAGTTCAATTTTCTGAATAGACCAGAATTGAATAAAGTCTACCATTCTTTCTATAACCTCCTTTTGGGGAGGATTCAAGGAGTGAAAATTGGAGTAATTTCAGTGAATACATTGAGTAATATTATCTATAGGATCATAGGACTCCAAGAATTGAAGAATTGTATAAATTGAAGAAGTCTCAGGAAGTGTTATCAGGTTCTGTGTGATGATTGGTTGATGGTGATGATTTAATGTAAAGTTTTACTATCTCTCATATATTCTTGGGTGGAAGGAAGGGGAAAGGATGGAGAGTTCAAATATCTTTTGATATTGGAGGATTGTATCTTCCTATTGGAGGTTTATCCCTCCCTTTACATTTGGAAGCTGTAGCTGCCTTTGGAAGTCATTACTTCCCTTGAACAATAACTATTGATTATTTCTCATATATTGTGCATGGTGTATTGTG
>JZKD02S1868044.1:285254-299932 GCA_000966675.3 Picea glauca
ATGTGTATAGATGAAGTGAATACTTCTAAACAATGCACTCACAATGTTATACATTCACAATGTCAAACATTGCATCGACGAAGAAGTCCTTCCATATGACATAAGAGAATAAGTGTGTAGAGGGAGTGAAGACTTCTAAATAATGCATTCGCAATGTTAGAGATTGCATCAACAACTCCATCCAAAGAATCGTGTGGAGACAAAAATTAATGATGGAGAAAGATGCACTAAACATTGAAAAGCATGGGAACCAAGCCATTATGGTTCAAGAGAAAAGGATGGAAAACTATGCAAGTTACTTAAAGAAAAAATGGTTAACATTTTGTTTAGAACAAGTTGAAAAAAATTAGCCTTAAGAAAATTAGAAAGTTATGTTTATAGGTATAGTGGTTTTAATGTAATCACTTTTGAAAATGTTCATTAATCATTAAAAACATAAAAATAAAAATTCAAGTATGTTCCCGTCATTAAGATGAGAAGTCATTCCCAATGAGTGTTGAATATGTCAACTAATTTTTAGGATATTGTGGATATTGGCATATTTCATGGCTTCTATTTTGTAGAAGTTTGTTAAACCAAATATGTCAATTTGGAATGAGGGCACATTATGATGGACACTTTTGTAACTGTATGAAATTTGTTTTATATTCATGTAATCCTGTAGATGCAAAGTTTGAATGGAGGTTGGGTCGAATGGTTGTGTATTATTGGAAGCCTAAATTAAGTTGTTGTAAATTTCTCCCTTGAACGATAAAAAAATACCGATTATCATTTTCCCATGTAAGTTTCCCTTACAACAAGGGTTTTACCACATAAATCACTATGTCAATTATGTATATGTTTGTTATGTTATTCGTCTTGTTTAATCATTTCAATATTTCTGTACCTGTTTTTGTTTTTCTTCCACTGCACATCAAGTGATATCAAAGCCAAGTGTTGAAAAGTGAGTTCAAATTAGTAAGAGGAATTATTTTTTAAACCTGGACACCCCTAGAGAGTGTGGCAAGAGCATCCACACTCCCAAACTTAAGAAATTGTATTTTTTGGGTCCAAGACGCGTCCGGTGTTTGGCGTGCGGAGCATCCAGAGAGAGAGAGACGCGTCATGAACAAGGTAAGAGGAGTTTCCCTAGCCCATAGACACCCCTTGTAGGTGGTTCGAGGAGTGTCCTAGATGCTTGGTACATTCTTGAGGGGGAGTGTCATCCAATTCACATAAGGTATGAAAGTTATGGATTTACACGAGGTATGAAAACCTTTCGATATGAGGTATAATAACCATTGGAAAGTCGTACTCTCAACATATGTCTGATGAAGGAAAGATTTTTTATTTTTCCTTTAATTAAATGGGTGGAGGATGTTCTAAAATATATTTCATGAAAGGATCGACTTTATAAGTTTCTTGATGTCCTAAAATTATTTGAGTGGACATTCTTTAAAAGGTATTAAGGCGTATATATTTTTTATTAAATATTTACTTTTGTAGTTCAACCTTGTAATTCAATATTGTTCCTCCATATTTAAAAGGCTTAGTATTATAAGTTGTAGTATTTAGGGAAATTTGTGTAAATGGCTAAGATGTAGAGTGCAAAATTTGAGATAGAGAAATTTAATGGGAAGAACAATTTTGAATTGTGGAAGGTCAAGATGCAGGATGTGTTTGTGCAATAAGGAGTGGCGAAGGTACTGCTGGAAAAGTCGAAAAAATCCAGATCTATGAAAAATGAAGAGTGGGAAGATGTTGATGTGAAAGCACTCAATGTTATTCGCTTGTGTTTGTCTGACGATGTTATGTTTAACATTGTTGTAGAGAAAACAACAACAAGCTTGTGGACAAAGTTGGAAAGCCTATACATGACAAAATCCTTGACAAACAGGATCTTTCTGAAAAGGCGCACCTGTACATTTTGCGCATGAAAGTAGGTACGGAAATAGCTAACCACTTAAATACCTTCATTACTCTTTTATGTTAGTTGAGTAGCATGGGAGTAAAATTCAAATATGAAGATAAGGAAATCACATTATTGTGCTCTATGCCGGAGTCATGGGATCATTTTTTTACCTTTGTTAGTTTTAATTCATCAGAATCTATTGAGTTTGATGATATTGTTGGAGCTCTATTGTCTGAGGAAACAAGGAAAAAATCAAATCTAGAAACATCTACATCAAAAGTGATGGTGGTCAAAGGTCGATCTAAAGAAAGAGGGAGGAATCAAAGAGGTACTTCGCGATCAAAGTAAAAAGGAAATAAGAGTAATCTTAAGTGCTTGTACTTTGGCAAATCTGGGAACCTTAAGAAGGATTGCTGGAAATGACAACAGACCTCCAAAGAAGACTCTACAAAAGAAACAAAGGAATCAAATGCAACTGAAACAAGTTCAGCTTCTGGTTCATGTATGACTGATGAGGTTTTCTCAATTAGTATTGTTTCATGCCATGATCACCATTGATTATTAGATTTTGGTGCATCCAATCATATGTGTCTTCATAGGCATTGATTCTTTTCTTACCACTCTATAGATGATGAAATTGTTTATATGGGAAATGATATTTCCTTTAAAATTGTTGGAATTGTTAGCATTCGAATTAAAATGTATGATGGCTCTGTAATACATTAACTGATGTGGGACATGTGCTTGAGTTGAGAAAGAACCTAATATCTTTGGGAGTCTTAGATTCTGGAGGATACAAGTGTATAGTTCAAGGTGGAGTTCTAAAGGTCTACAAAGGCATCTTATTGGTCACGAAGGCTAAGAGAATCAGGAATCTTTATCAACTTGAAGGAATAATTTTTAGATCAAGAAACAACGATATCTAAGAATGCTAGTGATTCTACTTGACTATGGCATCAGTTGTTGGGTCATATGAGTGAGAATTTAGGACTTAAGGTACTTGTAGATTGTAATTTACTTCCTATTTTAAAGTCTTTGAATTCATATTTCTGCAAACATTGTATTTATGGAAAATAGAGTAGGAAGAAGTTTAAAATAGGAAGGCACACAAGTAAATCTATTCTTGATTACATCCACTCAGATGTATGGGAACCATATCCTAATGTTTTGTATGGAGGATCATCATATTTTTTACTTTTATAGATGATTTCTCTAGGAATGTGTGGGTCTATATGTTAGAAATAAAATATGATATCTTTACTGTTTTCAAGTATTTTATATCTTTAGTTAAAAAGAGGACAAGTAGGTCAATAAAATGTTTAAGAACATATAATGGTGGTAAATTTATGTCAATGAAATTTGAGAACTATTGCAAGGAGTCTGGGATTGATAGCCATAAAACCACTGCATATACTCCTTAGCAAAACGGTGTTGTTGAATTCATGAACAAGCCTCTTCTAGAAAGAGAAAGGAACATTCTTAGTAATGCGAAGTTGCAACAGGAATTGTGGGAAAAAGTAGTTTCTACATCTTGTTATCTAGTAAACCAATTTCCATCAACAACAATAGAATGTAAGATTCTAGAAGAGATATGGACAAGTCACCCTTGTGATTATTCTAATATTAAAGTTTTCGGTTGTGAGGCCTATGCTCTTATTCCTAAACATCAACATTTTAAATTAGATCCAGAATAATAAAATACTTATCTTGGCTGGATATGGTGATGGTATTAAGGGATACAGGTCGTGGGACCTTACTTCCCACAAAATCACCATTAACAAAGATGTTATATTTGATGAATTATCACTCGTTAAATTAGATGTAGATGTTCAAGTGAAATAGGAAGATGTACCACAATTTCAACAAATACGGTTTGAAACTCGTTTATCTATAGAAGATAATAAATATGAAGAAGTTTGTGAAGAAGTTCATGAAGAAGTTCTTGTAGAAAAAAATGTGGATGGAGATAATAATCAACAAAATGTGGATCAACCACAAACATCCCTAAGGATATCTACACGGGTCATAAATCCTCCTAGAAGGTATGGTGATTTTGTTTCATCTATTTCTTTGATTACTAATGATGAGAAACCTACTTTCTATCAGGAAGCAATGGAGGTGTCTGATAGTGAAAAATCGAAAGAAGTGATGAAAAAGGAAATGAATGCATTAGAGAGGAATGGAACATGGGACCTGGTAGAACTACCAAAAGACATGAAGACTATAGGTTGTAAGTGGGTCTTTAATTTGAAGAGGGGTATTGATGATAAGATTGAAAGGTACAAAGCAAGGCCGGTTGCAAAAGGATATTCTCATAAAGAAGGTATTGATTTTCATGATATTTTTTCACTAGGTGTTAATTTTTCAATTCGATTTCTGTTAGCATTAGTTGCATTACTTGATTTGGAGTTAGAGAAGCTAGATGTTAAAACAACATTGTTACATGGAGATTTAGATGAGGAAATTTACATAGAACAACTAGAAGGGTTTGTTCAAGATCATAGGAAAAGGTTTGTTTGCAGGCTCAAGAAGTCATTGTATGGTGTGAGGCAGTCTCCCAGATAATGATACAACAAATTTGATTCTTTCATGGTGAGCCAGAATTATACGAGTGAGTATGACCATTGTGTCTATTTTAAAATGTTTGATAATGACATATTCATTATTTTGGTTCTTTTAGCAAGCAAGAGCATGGAAAAAATCAATAGGTTAAAGGCTCAGATGGATAAGACATTTGATATGAAAGATCTAGGAGCAACAAAATAGATCTTGGGCATGGATATATTAAGAGATGGAAAAAATCGTAAGCTATGGTTATCACAACAAAAGTATGTAGAAAAAATGCTTTTGAGGTTTGGTATGAACGGTGTGAAACCAGTCTCAATCCCTTTGGCTTTCCATTTCAAGTTTTCTTCAAGTTTATGTCCTAGTACAGATGAAGAAGATGAATATATGTCTCGTTTATAGTATCCTAATGCAGTGGAAAGTTTGATGTATGTGATGGTGAGTACAAGGTCGAATATTTCACATGGAGTTGGTGTTGTATGGAAAATCCAGGAAAAGAGCATTGGACAACAATGAAATGAGTGCTTCGGTATTTGAGGGGCGCAAGTAATTACTGTATCACCTATAACAGTGCTAGTGATTTAGTTTGCAGATGTGTTGATTTGGATTTGGCAAGTGATTTGGACAAGAGAAGGTCAACTTCAGGATATGTCTTTACTCTTGCAGATGGAGCTATTAGTTGGATGTCAAAGTTTCAAAACATTGTTGCTTTCTCCACTACAAAGGCATAATATATAGTTGCATCACATGCTTGTAGGAAGACAATTTGGTTAAAATGTTTGTTGGGTGAGTTTGGAAGGATGCATCACAAGGTAAAACTACTCTGCGATAGTCAAAGTGCGATTCACTTGGCTAAAAATCCAGCTTATCACAGTAAGACAAAACATATTCCTGTTAAATACGATTTTGTAAGACAGGTTATAGATGAAGGTGGAGTGACTCTTGAAAAAGTTCATACAAAAAACAATTGTGCAGACATTTTCACAAAACCAGTACTCTTAGAGAAGTTGAATTCGTGCTTGGCTTCTCATGGCTTGCACGGAAGGTGATGAATAAATTGGGCATGATATATCAAGTAAATTGTTGTCAAGGTGGAGATTGTTGAATATGCCAACTAATTTCTAAGATATTGTGGATATTGGCAGATTTCATGGCTCCTTTGTTAAACCAAATCTAACAATTTGGAATGAGGGCACATTATGATGGACAATTTTGTAACTATATGAAATTTGTTTTATATTCATGTAAGCTTGTAGAGGCAAAGGTTGAATGGAGGTTGGGTCTAATGATTGTATGTATCATTGGAAGCCTTCTAGTAGTTGTTATAAACTTCTCCCTTGAACAATAATAAAATAGGAATTATCTTTTCCCGGTAAAAGTTTCCCTTACAAGAAAGGTTTTACCAAATAAATCATTGTGTCAATTCTATGTATGTTTGTTGTGTTATTCGTCTTGTTTAATCATTGCAATTGCTCTAATTGTTCTTGTTTTTCTTCCACTGCACAACAATGAGCACGCCCATTCTATGCCTAACACTTCATCTCATGTATAGTTTATATCCGAAACTGGAGAAGTCTGACAACATTGTACCCATATGCACATTGAAGCTACATTGTAAATGAAGTCGGCAAAAATTCTTTTGAGGGAAACAGAATGGTAGTTTCCATTCTTGGTTGGTTTAATCTATGTGTTTGGTTGGTTTAATCTATGTGTTTTTGGTTCCTTTTAGTTTGAGGGAGGAAGAGGGGGACAAAAACGAAGAGGAAGAGGCCGCAGTCATAGAAGCTGTAGACCAGGCATAGTACTGAAACCTCGCTTTCAGTACCAGGACGCAACAAGGGTCGTAGTATCTATGAATACAGTATGTACTGTCACTTTTAACGAATCGATCACGATTTTGAACTGTGCAACCGATGGTGTTGTTCGTGTTTGATTTTGATGCTCCTTATTGTTATAGCATTGCATATTTGAATAAAGAGAGTGATATGTCATGTTTCTGGGTATGTTTGTAGATCTGTTCTATTGTTCGGAATTTTACTGCTGTTACAGATTTATCCGAGCATCATATTAATTTTGATTATGACTTTGGCTTTCTTTCTGCTAAAATACCTGTATCTGCAGCAAGGCTTCCCTGGAATTCTGTTTGTCAAGATATGAGCAAAGAGATCGATCAAAAAGAAACCCCTGAAAATCAGGGGCAGGTGGACTCATAGGAGAGATAGTAGCAAGGAAGTAATATTTTATATCTACCATCATTTGGGAGTGAATTCCAAATAATATTGGAGATGTTTGAAGGAGGTAGCAGCATCGGGCATTTCCTTTGCTAGAGGTAGAAGGAGACTTTTACTTCATAATAAACAGCCCTAAAAAGGTAAAGCTAGTTATTTCCAAGCTTTAATTGAAGAAGCGTTTCATCTGTAAGGGTCATTATATATAATTGAAGAACATGTATTTCTTCTTAAAAGGTCATAGGTTCAAATCTAGAATAGGTAGGGTATGTATATTTTCGTAAACTTTATCAGTCAAATCGCTAAACAAAGGAAAACCAGTTATGCCACAAACAAGAAGTATAATACATTTATTATTATTATATAGAAAGAAAAAACTAATTATTTCCAAGCTCTAATTGAAGAAGCTTTTCATCTATTAAAGATCATATATATATATATATGACTGAGAGATAAATAGATTGATGTGTTGAATTTTATATATATATACTTAATGAACCTTCAAAATTTAACACATCAATCTATCTATCTCAGTCAATCACTGAGAGATAGAGAGATTGATGTGCTGAATTTTGAAAAACTTCGGGAACCACATATTCACAATTTTCAACTCTGGATGGGGTGATTATCGACACTTAGTCTGTATGTAACGCTCCATTGAAGACTTTCAGTCATGTGCTAGTTAATAATACCTTTGGGAAATTCGAACTTCTCTGGAAGATCTTGCTGACTGCGCCATAAAACCCATCCAATACCAGCATAAACAAGCCCATACTTATGCCCACTAACATTGATGCTCCGAACTAATGGTAGCCGAAAGTCCCACTCAAGCTCTGGATACAGAAACGGAGCAACGAACCCACCGCTTGCAGCGTCAACATGAATTGGAGTGTCCCACCTATATATACAATTACATACACCAGCGGCCAACTCACCATCAATCTAATTAAGTTATCAATCCAGTGAATTAGCATAACTAACACAAAGGTGTATAGGTATTATTGAGCATAAATCGTCTATATCACTTACTCTGTTTGCTTGTTCTTCTCCATCAACAGATCGTTTAGGAGTTTCACATCCTCAAATTCGCCGCTATAACTAGTACCCAAAACAGCAGCCACGCCTATAGTGTTCTCGTCTACCATTTCAACTGCTTTTCTAGGATCCATTACGTAATACCCTTCTCTTAGCTTAACTCCTTTTAATTCTACCTCGAAATACCAGGCAAATTTCTCCCAGTAAACCTAATTAAAAACTTAATTCAGTAAAATCAAATCCCTAATACCAATGGTTATGTGGTGGGATAATAGGAAAAGATTTAAGCAGTAACCTGGACATTGGAACCAATGACAACATTTGGCTTGTCATAAGGCTTTCCCTGGGCTTTCCTCTTGTTCTGCCAGTTTCGTTTGAACGCAAGGCCAGCCAGCATGATAGCCTCGGAAGACCCAACCGTTCCAACGCCAATTGCCTGCTCACCCTGTCGAAGTGGGGCGTGATACATTCGAGCTATCATGTTTATGCAACGGTTCTGTTAATTAAATCAGACATGAACCAATGTGGGTATGTCATTCCTAAGTCTGGATATGAAGTGGGCATGCCATCAATCTTAAAATTGCCTCTGCATAAGTTAATATCCATTACAGGCCATAATGCAATTATTAAATTGGACCCATCTCCGATGTCAAGTTTATTTTAGCCTTAATTAACATGAAACAAACAGTGAATATTTGTTGAAACTTCTGAAAATAAGCCATATAAGAGACTTTATGTTAAGTTTATTTTATCCCTAATTAACATGAAACAAATATAGCAAACAGTGAATATTTGATGAAACTTCTGAAAATAAGCCATATAAAAGAGATTTTAATTCATGAGTTTCAACCAAAAAAAATGATTAATTAATTACCAATAATTAATGGTGAAAACCTACACGAAATCTGCACACTGAAATACTAAAGATGAAACCAATTTCCTGTCCTACTAATCTATTTAACCTTAATTAACATTTAACATGGAGCACTAACTATTAAGATATACTAATAATACAATTTCACACCTCAAAAATCATGTTGAAATATCAAAGTGACAGGTTTTCATATACTAATTATTAAGACAGACTAATTAAATGAATACTACATACCACAAAAATTTTATTGAAATATTAAAATGGTAAGTTTTCTGATACATATTATTCAGATAGACTAGTTATACGATTTTATCTCTTGACTAGTGAATACTGTACATTCAAATCTTTTGTTAGAACATTTCAGTGTTGAGAAACTTATCATTTTAATGTTTTAAACAAAATTTGAGTATATGAAAAAATCTATTTTAATTTATGATATGTTATGTTTTTCTTATTATTTCCCAATTCCACTCTCTTAATATGTATTCACTCTCTTAATATGTATTAAGAAGATGGGGTGAGGAATAATAGAGAACAAAATTGGAATATACAAATTTTGATTTTAGTTAGGATTTTAGTTTAGAATATGATATGTTTTCTTTATTATTCCCCAACTCTACTCTCATAATCTGTATTTATGAAAATAGGATGGAAAAATAATAGAGAAGAAAATTTGAATATGTATAAATTTCTATTTAAATATGTATTATGAGAATGATAAATATGTATTATAAGAATGAGGGTGGGAAATAATAGAAAACAAAATTTAAATATACACAAATTTTGACTTAAAGTAATAATAATAATCTATTTTTAAGATCACCCAGCTATTTTACTGGTAAAAGATATACATACCCTACCCCCCTAGATTTTACTTTCAGATATGTTAAATACAAAGAGATAAAATAATTCATGTTATCACAAGTTTTGTAAAAAAACAAAACTTCTAATAAATGCCAATCAACTATGCATTTTTTACATTTTAATTATGTTAATTAGTATGTATCCAAAAAAATAAAATACAATTTACAATTTAGAAAGATGTTCTTATTATAAAATTTTAATAAATTTAAAAGTTACAATCTAGTAAAAATAAAAATAAGATGTTTTAGAAAATTGAAGAAAGGAATACTATATATACTAGTACAGCAGTTAATTAGTTGCTGGTGAACACTGAAAGGTTTAGGGTTGGTTGGTAAGATGAAACTAAGAATATAAAATCATTGAAGAGTATGAAACTATTGATTGTAATTATGGGGCTATCATAAGTAAACTTGGTATAAATGTAAATCTGATACTGTAAAATAATAAAAAGTTAATAGTAATGTAAATTTGCAATTTCAATTAAGTTTGTTAACTAATAATATGCTAGCATTTTCAATTTCAATCAATTTCAATTGATAATCATATATTGAAATTTATGGTTAAAAGATTATTAAATATACCCATTGTCAATAGACGTAGTAATAATCAATCTTAACTATAATCAATCTAGATCTTTGTAAGCAAAAATGTGTACTCAGTTTTATAAATCTTAAATCTAACTGGATCTCAGAAAGTTTTTTGGTTTGCTGAAATATGAAACTTATTTGTATATCCACAGCGTGATTTCACAAACCTGTAGCTCTGTAGTAATAGGGTACTCGTGCATAACAGCTGACATTATGAGCTTCTCGCACTCAGGTTCCATCCATGTTGTGACAAAGGAGGTCAAGTTCAGTCTGGGATTGCCATCTAGCATCAGCTCATCGCTGATGATATGGTATGCGGCCTCCCTGGGAATAAGTCTTTCTGGAAGTTCAAACCTGCAAAATCAAAGCATGCAAACATAAAAATAAGTATTATAGAATGAACATGAAAATGTAAAAACAGAACAGAGATAAAAGCAAGTATGCCATGATAATAGATGAAGAGTACTTGGGTAGAGAGTCTGGAACAAAGCGAGAGGAGAACATAGAATGAATCGAGCTGTCTAAGTCCCGGGTAGCTTGGCTCAGAGCCATTTGTCAAATCGAATTTAATGTATACCCAGAATTGGACGATGAAAGAATTATGTTCGCAGAAGAGCTTTTATAGTGTGGAATAATCGTGCACGCTTGCTTTACATTGTTTGAAAGCATCAATCAATGTGCTTATTCTGCCCTTGAAAGGTGATTCTCTGGGCATCTTCCTACTCTTGCTATTGTCTCAAATATTGAAACCGTGCGCAATGGTTAAAGAAAAAGCTCCCCTGGAATTTCATAAACACAGGCAGGAGATTCCGCACAGATCATTTTCCATACAAAAGAGAAAAAAAGAGAGAATTTCCACCCTATGTGATATGATATGAAAACGTGAGGTGAGATCCAAGTTAATTAATGGTATATATATTAAAATAGAAATTTTAGTTTTCAAGTTAATTA
Source organism: Picea glauca (assembly GCA_000966675.3). NCBI lineage: Eukaryota > Viridiplantae > Streptophyta > Pinopsida > Pinales > Pinaceae > Picea > Picea glauca. The sequence continues at coordinate 296,250 of JZKD02S1868044.1, forward strand.
ACGTTTTATGAAATGTTTTTTAGTTAGAATCTCGCCACATAAATCTACATGAAATCACTATTTTTGTTGTTTAAAATTCATTTTCGAATGTAGAAAAACTCTTGGTATATTAAAATTATACATAAATATTCACTCAAATATTTGTATCAAACAATTTCTCCCAATTTCTAACAAGGTTTTCCTAAAAAATTTAAACTACATTTATTAAACTACATCTATTAAAATATAGACCACTTAATATAATATATAATATAGATTTTAATATATACAATATTTATTAATATATTATTTCATATTTATTAAATGTAAAAATAATATTTTATTATTTCTAATCAAAAATTCTAAATTAATATATATTTAAAAATAAATTAATTAAGATTATATATATTTAAATATAAATTATTTAATATTTTGTACCATTTTAATATGATGGTGGTGGTGATTAATCATTAAGATTAAATTTAGTTTATTGAACCATGAAATTTTGAAAAGCATTTCTAAATCACAATAATTTGGATAAATTAAAAAGTTGAGAAGGTCCTTACGGTAAGAAATATTCTGAAATTAGATGACAAATTAGTTATACCCATTTAGGAATATGAGTTTCTTGAGTTTTGATTTTCCTTTTTACTTTACTAAAAATAGACATATATTTTTTATTTTCTAACTTAGGGTTGATGGTCTCCTTTTAGTATCTTAATTTTCTTTTATTTTCTAATTCTTTATCACACCACAATTTATGTTCAAAATTAGATGTAATAATATTTTTAAGATTATGGTTATTCTACAAAGTAATCTCTTCCTTTGTTCTCTAATGATATACAACACTTGGTATCTTTAGGCCACCCATGTTTGAGCTACAAGATGGAGTTTGACCAAATGTGAGGAAGTAGCTTTCCTTTCATGTTGCTTATTATGTTCTTCTACATTAGGTATATAATCATAGTTGTGCATCTAGTCTTCCATTTTGTTTATCTTGTTCTTTTACATTAGGTACTTAGTCATAGACATGCTCTCAATGGGGGAAAGACTTTTTCTTATGAGGGGGATTGGATAGGGTGTATTGCCTTTGATTTTGAGATTATGTGTTATAAAATACACTTGGATTTGCTCTTTCTTTCTCCACAATTCTATAGAGATGCTACATCCCCAAACTTCAAAACCATATAAAATAATAGGAGTGATGGGAGTCTCAAACATGAGTTTCTTTTTATCCCTCTCAATGGCAGAAATACTAGCTTTTATGAGGAGGATTGGATAGGGTGTATTTTCTTTAATTTTGAGATCATAAGTTATAAAATGCTTTTGAATTTGTCCTTTCTTTCTCCACGAATCTATAAAAATGTTATATCCTCGAAACTTCACAATCATATAAGATAATAATGACCCTTCATTTATCCTTTTATTAATATTATAATTCTAGTTAATTTTGTAATAAAATTATCCATTCTAAAATATTAATATGAAGTCACTTATTTCATGTTATTACATTATCATACACAAAATTAATGTAAATAACATTTTTAAATTTAGTTATGATAACCTTCATTTTGTAGCCATACCCATATTAAAGTTTAATTGCAAAGATCATAAAAACTCATAACCATAAAACAATATCATCAACATAAAAAAAAATACTACTAAATACATTTTTATAATTATTCTATATTCTAAATACAATATTTTATTATTTATAATAATAAAGTTTTAGGAGCCCAATGTTAAAAGTAATTAATTTTATTATACTTATTTAATATATTATATATACACAACATTTAGTAACCTCCTACCAAATACATCATGTTTGTCTTACATTAGAGGTACAATGTCTTACTATTAATAAATGGTAAAGATTTATGACCCGAGCGTGATTAAGTAGTTAATTTTACCGTGCTTATAATGCTAGTCATGTAGGGACGGACGATCACGTATAGATGTGTATATGTCATGCTGTTTGAACGTAAAAATTTCACCGTTTATGGAAAATACATAGGAAAAAAAATGACCATATATTCGGAATATTATTGATACATTAATGGAACATACATAGGAAAAAAAATGACCATATATTCGGAATATTATTGATACATTTAGGGAACATACATAGGAAAAAAAAGGACCATATTCGGAATAATATCGATACATTATTAAAGTATCGCTCCAATCAATCTTTATCAAACTTACCTTTTGAGATGACATTTGAAGTGCAACACTTTAATAATGAGATAGGAATTTGAAGAAAACTCTTTAATAATGACATAGGAATAATAAATTTTATTAAAGTTACCTTTTGAAATGACAATGAGAATTTAATAATGACCAGGAATAATACTTTTTATTAAAGTTACCTTTTGAAATGACTTGAACTACAATGAGCCGCCTCCAATGTGTGGTCGCATCGTGGAAGGTCCCTATGAGGGCCTCAAGTTATTCTTGTACACAACACTAAAAGAAGGAATGTGCCATGTCTGAAAGAGATTAACCTTGTAATTGAAGAAGGGTAAGAACCTTACACCCAAAAAGCTTGCCTATCCTTAACAATTTCCCAATACAACCATATTCTACCATCTTCATTGAGGAATGAACCCAAACAATTTCATGCAACCAAAAAGAGTTTGGAGATAGATTTTTACAAAGGCTAGAATGCCCAAAGAGTTGAGATAAAAGGACCCATTATTTAAAGAAAGAGCCGAGGAAACCTCTATTAATGTCACCAATTTTTGGGATAAACCTTCTTTACTTTGGATGGAGTTCCAAGCTATTCCAAAAGAAGGCCCTTTTCCTTTTTAGAGGTTCTTTTCCTTTTTTGATGAGGTACAATATGTTTTAGGAGAGTGAAATATAGAGTTAAAATCATGCATTTTTAGATGAGAAAAAAAATGTTTTTAGGAGAATGAAAGATGGAGTTAAAATCATGCATGTGGTAGCATGTCAAGTTAAGGTGGCAAGTGGGGCATGAATTCCCCCTCCTTTTAGCAATCAAGATGTGAAAGGGTTGGTGGATTGATTTGTCACCCGCAAGTCAAGGAGAAGGTCTCTCATAAACATGATAGTCATTAAATTGAATTGCATTATGGAATATAATCTATACACATAGAGGTCACCTCACTACCCTTCACCTTCAACATTTTCTCTTCCAATGAATCCCTTACATTGGGAATCTCATCTTCCTCTGAATTGTTATTTCTAACAAAATGGATGGAGGGGTGGATTCAAATTGTTTTGCAAGAGTTTTAATTTGATTGATGATTTTGCAAGATTTGGAGAAGATGTTTCACCTTTGCTTCAAAGTACATTGATGATTAGGGAGGAATCACCCATGACTTAGATTTGTGAAGTAATTTTTGTGGTGATATTTAATCTGTATTATTTTTCTTGAGCTTGTACTTCATTATTTGTGTCTACTCCAATTCCCCACATGAATTAAAATTATTTTGTTCTTTTTGGATAAAAAGTAACCACCCCTACACTTGTTTCCCCTATAATTAGTGAAGATCATTAATGTGACAAACTACCCCTCATTTTAAGGAGAATTGTGAGAAAGAGAATTTAATAAAAAAAAAAGGAAAACACCTTAGTCTCCATGTACAAAAGAGTGTGTAGTGATATCTATAGAACAAAGTGTACCATGATTGCCAAAGAAATAAATCAGAAAATCCTATGTTGAGGATTGTTTTGAGGAG
>JZKD02S1868044.1:339634-429503 GCA_000966675.3 Picea glauca
AACAACTGCTTCAATCACTGGAAACTTTTCTCACACTCTCCAGTCCACTGAAACTTTTTCTCCTTCCTTTGCAAGGAAGTGATAGGGTGATCTATCTTTGAGAACCCTGCGATAAACCTTCTGTAATATCCTGCTAGACCCATAAAGGATCTAAATTCCACCACATTCCTTGGCGCTGACCATTCTCTGATGGCATCAACCTTCTCAGGATCCACGATGATCCCTTATTCTAAAATAATGTGCCCCAAGTAATGGATCTGCCTTTGATAAAATGAGCATTTGCTCAACTTGGCCTATAGCTGGTGTTCTCTCAACACTTGCAGCACCATCCTCAAGTGTTGTTCATGCTCTTCCTCTGACTTGGAATACACCAAAATGTCATCTAGGAAGACGATGACAAACTTGTCTAGATAGTCCCTGAATACTCCATTCATCAAGCACATAAAAACAACAGGTGCATTTGACAGTCCAAATGGCACCTCTGTGAACTCATAATGACCATACCTTGTTCTAAAAGCGGTCTTGCTGATGTCTTCATCCTTTATTATTACTTTGTGATATCCCGATCTGAGATCTATCTTCGAAAATATTTTTGCACCTTTCAACTTATTGAAAAGATCGTCGATCCTCGGTAGATGATACTTGTTATTGACAGTTACTTTGTTCAACTGTATAAAATCAATGCACAGCCTCAACGTCTCATCCTTATTCTTCACAAACAGGACCGGGGCACCCCAAGGTGACATGCTTGGGTGAATGTACCCCTTATTTAGAAGCTCTTCAATTTTCAATTGCAACTCTTTCAGCTCTGGCGTACCCATTCTATAAGGAGATTTCGACATTGGAGCTGCTCCAGGCATCAAATTTATAGAGAAATCGATATCTCTCTTTGGAGGTAGTCTAGGTACCTCCTGAAATACGACTTCAAACTCTGTTAGTACCGCATGGTCTCCAATATTTGAGACTTCATCTCTGGATGCTTCCTCCACACGGGCTGCTTCCTCCACACGGGCTGCAAATAATTGACAACCTTTCCTGTAGCACTTTTTCAACTGCATTGCTGAGATTTCTCTAACAACCACAGCTCTGGGAATTCCTTGGACTGTTTTCCAATTCCCCTCCTCATCCAGGCATGTAAATTTCTTGTTACGACAGTCTAGGAGGGCATGGTGTTGGTCCAACTAGTCCATCCCAATTAAACAGTCATAAGATCCTAAAGGCAGAATATTCAATTCAGCCTTCGTGCTCAATCCCTTCATGTCCACTGGACAGGACTTAACCAACTCAGTGACTTTCCTCTTGGTTCCTATAGCCAACTACACTAACCAAGACTTTTCATGTTAGCTTCTTATCAAATGCAAACTTTCTACCACTCTATGGTCTATATAACTATTGCTAGCCCCTGAATACATTAAAATAATAAATGGTTGGTTGTTAATAATACCTTTCACTTCAATCATGTGCGACTGAAATTCAGCTTGCTTGTTTTCTAGGGCCGCATAGATCCTTGGAATTCTACTTCCCATGTCCTCCACTTTTTTAGCTTGTTGAACATTATGGACAGCTCTTGCTTTGGCATTTTTATGGGGACAATCTCTGTGCTTGTGGTTCTCTTTACAGCCCCAACATTGAATGGGCGTCTCTCTCGGCCTTTGTTCCCCCACTTCAGCCATTCTCAACTCTCTAAATGATGGATGTCCTTGAGGACTATTTATAAAAAAGGGAGGTTTGTTTCCCTTATGCCTCTGTTCTTTCTTAAACTTCCTCTGGTCATCCCAAGCCTTCTGAAAGGTAGGCTTTTCTCTTTGTTGTTCATATAATCATTTCTCTCTTCTTATTGTTTCTTCCATAGTTTTAGGATCATCATACTGAATCTTGTCACCAATGGGAGATGGCAGTCCACTCAGATACCTCTGGATCTTGATAGCCTCATCTTTGATGAATGGAACATACTTCAGTAATTCCAAAAAATTTCGTTCATACTCATCAATGGTCTTGTTTTCCAGCTTGAGTTCAAAGAACTCTTTCATATTTCTGTCATAGTATCTTTTAGTCATGTGTTTCCTCTCGAAATACCTCTTGAATTCCTTCCATGTGATATCGTTCTCTCTAACGTGCTACACCTACACAAGTTGATCCCACCACATGGATGTTTTTCCTTTTAGTTGATACATCGCAATTCTTCCTTCTGCATGAGAGGAATAATTCTGCAATTGGAAATATTTCCTCATGCCAAGCAACCATGTTTCATCATCTTCCTCCTTCTTATGTTCTCCATCAAATGTAGGAGGCTTAATCTTGTTCATATCCCCTTTCAATTCATCCACTCCAGATCTTCGGTGTTTTTTGGTATGGGGTGGCTTGAACTACTGTGTTCTTCCTTATTGGAATGCTTGGGGAGCGACGATGATGTATGCTACCACTCCTCGATCTTGTTTTACTCTCAGGGGTCCTGTGCCTCCCTATTTTTCTTGTGTCACTCTCATTTTCCAATTTCCTTTCTATTCTTTCCAGGTTCTTCAACATCTTTAAGTTGAATTCACCTTGCCTATCCCTGACCCTCATGAGCTTTCGGCTATCGGCTCGGCGAGCCTGGGCATATTTTTGCAATCTTTCAATGATTTTCATCACATCCCCTTCCTTATCCAATTCTCTTCTATGCCCATTGGAGTTCAATCCTTCGACTCCCAAGTTGACATCCCTTCCTTCTCTTTCGTTCTCTGAATTGGAGGCAATCAACACCTCTTCAATTTCTATACTCGGTGTCGATTCATGACTGTCCTGACACTCGCTGAACTCTACACACACAATGTGCAGTCAACCAAATTTTGTCAGGCCTTAAAGCCTTAATAAAACTACAACATTCATAAACCAACGCGAATAATAAAACGTTTTGATTCCACGAATTTTTTGAGCTCTGTTTGGCTCTACAATTTCTGGTGATAGCCCTCATTTTCTTAGTACCCAACCCATGCATCCATGGGCTGTGAACAAATGCTAAACTGCTAGGTGCTACAAGGCTCTCCAAACGAAACTTCGGGTTTCAGGATTTCGGTGCTTCGGGGTTTCGAGTTTCGGGGTTTTGGTCTCGGAGGTTCTCGCCCTCGCTTCCCTATCCAACTTCCGACTTTCGAAAATTTGATTTCCTTACCCTCCAGGCCCATAGCACAGTTGTCTCCCACCAAGGTAGTGACACATGATGTCCTTAAGAAGGTCCACCTTACTCCTAGTGATGTCAGTGGGCCCCACTACTTTTACTTTTCGTTTGGAGTTTCGAGCATTAGGAGTTCGTGCATTTACACATATCGAACTTTATTTTGCCGAAATTATGAAATTACGGTCTATTCATCTACTTGATCCAACGATCAAGTTCCTCGCCTATGATCTATGTTGTAGATCATTTCGAGATTTCGAGGCTTCGGGTTTTCGGTAACCGGGAGTTCATGATGCAATGACTCTAAATCTCTTGTCACTTCAATCCCCGAATTCTGATACACAAGTTCTTGTACGAGATCCAACGGTCCTCGATGATTTGGATCTAATGGTCGAGATCTTTTCAGAGTTTCGTGAATCAGGAGTTCACAATGCAACGACTCCAAATCTCTTGTTGCTTCAATCCCCAAATTCTGATATGGAGATTCATGTATGAGATCAACGGCTGTGAGCCTCCCTTGATCCGACGGTCCAGATCCCTCCTATGCTTACCCCTATCAAAGCTCTTAAGGCCTAACTTCCTCGCTAGGTGGCTGGATCCGATGACTCACGTGATTTCAGTACTTCTTCCTAGAAGTGCTCCACCATCCGATTCTACCCTTGTTAATCTCTTTCGCGATCTGGGACTTGGAGTGACGAAGAATTTGGCCTACGCTCCAAGTTCACGATCCTTGAATTCACGAAATGATCTAACGGTTCAAACCAACTATGATCAATGACCCACGTTTATTCTGGATCCTAGGGTGGCGAGTTTCTCCCTCCACTAACCACCTTGCAACTTCTGGCCATCTTACAACCCTCGCGATTTCGCGAGTTGTCCACAGAGAATTCTGACTGTCCAACTCTGCTTCTCAAGGAATTATGGCCAATGACTTCGTACCCTCCTTCTGAACCTTCATCTACTTGATCCAACACTTCTAGTGTGGAGTTCTCTCTCTCCCTATGGCCATATACCACACCGGCTGTAGTTTTATAATATCGCTACACCTCCTGATATTTGTAACATGGTCAAGTAGTCCGTTAACACTCAGAAACATTCTGAGGTCTGAAGTTATTCCTCCAGACACAATTTATTCTCAAAAAATCGATCCAAAGACCACTTATCCAGCCCATCCAGGCTCAGCGTTGAAACTAGACTCTAATACCAAACTGTAAACGTCCCCTGAACGTCATCCCACTGGTCGGGAAAACGCTACTGTGCGGAACAACATCATTCTCATACTTAATTAATAACATGCATTTAAGTCATATTTAACACATTTAACTCCAAGTAAACACAATATTACTACTAACATAAATAATCCCTGGCATTAACAATAATTCATATGCACAATAGAATACATGATACATATAAGCATCACAGACATCCATATACTTATAAATTAAGTATAAAATTAACACTTATATTTTGTTACTGACGTAATTCCACCAACCACGTGTAGGCCTTCCATGAACCTCCCAGCCTTAGACCATGCTGCTGATCACTCTCAGCAGTGGGTCACCCTCGAGCTGGGACTAAGCTCCACCCAAGGCAAGGAATCCTAGTCTAGGTTGAGGTTATAGGGAAAACTGCACAGAATAACCGGAAGGATTCTTTCTAGGATGCCTTCTTATGCCCACTACTCACGGACTCTCATTCCCCACATGCCTGTTCCACCCGGGAGTATACACCTTCAAAAGAACAGTCTATCAGTGCTTCACCTCCCTCTCTAGGTCTCGGCAATAGGCCAAATAAAGAAGTCTTAGAGCTCCGTAGCTGGTGTTGGACTCTCTCTAGAAGAATACCACTTCCCAGCAGACTCCTTCACCTGGAAATAGCTTCTCACAGGCCTGGAAAACTGCCTCTTCAACTAAGGGCCTTAAAACCCGATTCCTCAGCCCCTTCTGACTCAATTCCTGTACTGTGAGGATAACCACAACACAACCCCACTCAGGAAAACAAAAAACAACAACCTATAGACAGATCGGGTATGGATTCATCTCGGCAATGGAAGATAGACTAGGTTCTTGGACTCACAAGTCGACTTTCCCCTCCTGACCAGTTCTTTCAACGGTGCATAGGTATGTCAAGGGAAGACACAGACCAATAATAGAATCAGACGAATGATGTTTTGGTCTTGAAGGAGACATATCGATTTTCTGGTTCTCAGAGCTTTGTGAGGGTATCCGAAATCAGACGCAAAGGATGATGGAATGAGGAGCGACCCCCTCCACGACTGACTTCTATTGTTTTTAACAGCATGTGCCTGGGTCGACACATGTCACCCATGAAGTTGCATGCACTCCATCATCATGCGTTCCTCTCCAGGAACTTAGGACAAAACATATATTTCACATGGCTTTTTGGAATAATATTAAAATATTATTCCCAAAGACTTAAGCCCCTAGGCTCAACACTTAGCCTCTCTTTCCAACCTTCCAACCCCCAATCCCTTACCCACTCTATGGAAGCTTAATCCCCCATCACTCATTCATCGTGGTTGGTCTGTGTGCAACGGTGTTTATATTTTATTATTAATGTTATGTATGTTTACATATACAAAAGTTGGCTCCCAACCTTAACACTTAGGCTCTCTGGCCTAATAACACATAAAACCACCAACTTATATAAACTTGGCTCACCAGCCTATAAAACATAATTACAATTCATAATGCAAGATTTATACTTCATAGACATGATTTACGACAGGGCTCGGCCTTGGGGACATTACAATTGGGAAGACATTCTCTTAGATTAATAATTAATAATTTAATAATTGATTATTAAATACTTTATATAATAATTAAATGAAAATAATAAATAGTTATTGATTATCCAAGGGATGCATCCTTTCATGGATGGTCACCATATGTTCTCTATATATGCAACACTCACAATTTAATAATATATCGATTTATCTCATATGAAGAAAAAAAACATGATATCAGAGCAGGACTGGGCTTGACTCCCTTACTAGAGGGCCCAAGGAAAATGAGAGAGCTAACTTACGTTTTGTTACATGGAAACATATTCCTTCAATTATTGACATGGAATTTTTATCATCTTTGAAAAATCAACAGGCCTCCCATATTTAAATATGAATTTGGCACATAACAAAATATGTAATGCAAGAAAAGAAATGGAGAAGGTGGCAAAGTTAATAGCTAACAGGAGAAGAATCGGAGCAGGGAGAAAAAGAGTAAGAAAGAAGGATGGAGGAGATGCATTGATTAATGGTGGCCTCACTTCCACCTATTTCTAGAAACTTCTTTGAGAGAGCCCTCCAAGACGCCTCTGAGATATTGGAGAAGATATCGCTCCTCCAATATGCCTCAGATCGATTCTAAAAGTGAACCCTCCTTCAATCTCATTTTGACCTCGTCCATCAATTAAGGAATGTTGAAGTAGGATATAGTTCTCTTCTACTAGTTTTTTCCACGTATCCTAGAGCCAAAGGCGGCAGCGGTGCAAGCTTGTTCGATTCCTCTAGAAAGGTTGAACTCCATTTTATTAACCAAATTGCAAGTTGGGGAAGTACACCGCATCCAGGTGGTCTATGGGACATTGTTCATAGAGGCGTACAGGATGTGCGCTATCATGACTTTTCTTGAGTACGATAATGGTCTTGTCATCAGGTTGGAAACTTATAATGTGACTCCCTTCCAGGCGGACATTGAGAATATTTTCCCTATGGGTACCAAGGTGGCCACCAAGGATCCCTATTTCAAGATCGCCAACAATGGTGGTCTCGCCATCTACGTGGACAACCCCGTCAACATTGCAAAGATCATGAAAAAAATAAATAAATAAAGGCAACATTTGCTTCAGAGAACAAAATTGGGACGCAACAATTGAGCATTATACAAAATTCATTGATGCTACTCTCCTCCATCTTCAGAAGAGGTCCTTCAATGATAATAATAATATCATTGACTGCCTTCTGCATGATTATTCCAATAGAGGAGGAGTACATAATAGCTAGTGTGGTATTCCCCGAAGCAGTATGGCTTTGAAAGATCCTTATAGATTCATTTGGTCAAATTCTTGAGCCTAAGTTGATTCACTATGACAATCAAAGTTGCGTGAGACTATCAGTAAATTCAGTTTCTCATGACAAAAGTGACTGTAGTAAACATTGGGCAACAAGAAAACGAGCAACAAGGGTCACTATTCTTGATATAGGAACCCTTAATTCTTTGAATGACCATTTTTCCTAGTACGAGAGCCCATAGTATCTCTTATTGTATTTGATCCACTTTCCTTGGTACGAGTGCTCAATAATGTTATGCATTTCATCAATATTTCCAGTGTGCAATCAATGAAAAAAAAAGTTCAGTCCCCTTGATCTTCTCTCTTTCTGGTATAGTCTCCATAAAGGCGACTTGGTTAGTGGACACTGAGATCACATGGCAGGTAGCATGATGTATTTTTGAAGTCGTGACTTAAGGGGAGCATCTAGCTCATGAAAATAATCATACATGGAGGGAAAGGCCTTCCAAACATGATGTCATGGACTGACATCACCAAAAATTATGCTCATAGAGAGGTAGTCCCTAGGAGAAATATACCTCCTAGGACAGGACCATGCCAAATAGCAGAGACATTTCTAGCAACTATGAACGCAAGCTATGGTGATGGACCCTTTGATGGAGGAAGATATAGTATGAGACTTAGAGAGAAAATTTATAGCAATCCTGGTACATGAATCAATCCATGAGATGTTGAGGGAGCATGTATGGAAGCAATTATAGTGTATGTAGAAGAACTTCCAGAGAGGGATGCAGTACTACATCCAAAGGGAGAAGAGATTGAGTTACCTCCAAAGAAGGAGGAATAAATACCTTCAGTGTTAGAGGGAGAAGATATAGATGAGGAGTCACCTCCAGCTCCAGAGGGATCAGTTATTGAACCACTCTCAATTCCATATAGAGTAGTTGCAGAGGAAGAAATTGCAGAGAGAGAGTGAAGGAGCCAGTTCCACATAGAGAAGCCCCAGAGGAGGGAAGTTGTTGACATAGTAGAGAAGTTACTCTCCATATCATTGTTTAGAAGTTACAGAATCCCAAAGGGAAAGTCTATAGTGATTTCCAAGTGGATCTATAAGATCAAACACACAGCTGATGGGAGTATCGAGAAGCACAAAGTGAGATTTGTTTCCAGAGGATTCTCTCAGGTGGAGGGAATAAATTATGAGGAGAAATTTTCTCCTATTGTTCAATACACTTTTATCCGAGCAATTATTTCCCTTGCAGCATCCATGGGTTGCAGACTACATCATATGAATGTGAAGACAATATTTCTCAGTGGAGATATTGAGGAAGAAGTATACATCGAGCAACTAGATGGTTTCATGATACATGAGGAGTCTCATGTGTGTAGGTTGAAGAAATACATGTATGGACTCAAGAAAGCACCTCGATCTTGGTATGTGAAGATTGATGGACACTTGATGAGTTTGGGATTCAGCGAAAATGTTTTTCGATCCTAGGATGTACTACAATACTATTAATGGTGAGTCCCTGATTTTGGTCCTCTACGTTGATGACCTATTCCTCACTGGTATATAAATCCTTATTGTTGAATGCAAGTATGCCTTGGCCTCTAATTTTGAGATGAAGGAACTTGGTATGATGCATTGCTTCTTGGTACTAGAGGTGTGACATAGAATTGATGATATCTTCCTGAGTCAGGGTAAGTGCACAGTTGAGATATTGAATAATTTTGGGATGTTGGAAGCCTGTGGCTACACCAATGGTGACGAATATGAAGAAACTAAGTGTGTATTCTTCAGATTTTGATGAAATTGATCTGACTTTGTACAGACAACTGATTGGATCATTGATGTATCTGGTTAACACCAGACCATATATTTTTTATGCAGTGAGTACACTTATCTAGTTTATGAGTCAGCGGAGAAAGACACACTGGATTGTTGTGAAGCATGTGTTGAGATACCTGTGAGGCACAGTTGGACATGGTCTAATATATACTTATAGTATTGACATCAGATTGCAGGGATATACCGACTTTGATTGGGAAAGGAGCGCAGTGGACAAGAAGAGCACCTATGGGTGTTGCTTCACTTTGGGATCTGCCACGGTTTCTTGATGTAGCAGGAAACAAAATTATGTGGCCTTGAGCACCATAGAAGCGGAGTACATTGCATTGAGTGTGGTAGTCTGTAAAGTAGTGTGTCTTCGCAAGCTCCTTGCATATTTATTTGGACATGTGCTATATTCCACTATTATTCCAAGACATAGTGCAAAGGAAGGAACTACTGGTGCAGTACCTTCATACAGATGAGCAGTTTGTTGTTGTTCTTACCAAACCAGGATGAAGTTTGAGTACTTCCTTGATAGACTTGGCATGGAAAAGATTGCCTCCCTCACTGAGAGGGAGTGTTGATGTTTGCATCTTCCTAAGACATTCTCTAGATTGTACTCCTTTGTGACTGAGTTGAGTTGATCTGTGAGGACACTTATCCGAGAAGGGATAAGTGGGAAACTTATTTGAGAAGGGATAAGTGGTTTTGGGCTTATCGAGAAGGGATAAGTGTGTTGATCTGTGAGGACACTTATCCAAGAAGGGATATCCCAAAATCCCTTATGGAGAGCACATGAGGACATGTCCCATGTGGATAGCACATGAGGACATGGCAAGGGAGTTGACCTTGAAGTCACACACTATGGAAGGTTGACCCTAGTTTTTCTAGAGGGAGTAGCCTCTAGAAGTCCACATGGGAGTGCCATGTGTCAAAAACATTTTCCATGTCGTACTCCTATGTTAATTGAGTTGAGTTGATTTGTGATTACACTTATCAAAGAAGGGATAAGTTTGTTTGGGATTATAGCCCAACATTCCTTGTGGAGAGAACATGAGGACATGTCCCTTGTGCAGAGCACATGAGTACATTTCAAAGGAGTTTACCTTGATGTCACACACTATGGGGAATTGACCCTAGTGTTTCTAGAGGGAGTAGCCTCTAGAAGTCCACATGGGAGTGTCATGTGTGATAGACATTTTTCTACTACAATGGTTGTGTACCACTGGCAGAGATTATGTGTCTCTGGATAGTAGTTTTTTATTACTACAGTGGTTGTGTACCACTGGAAGAGATTGTGTGTCACTAGACAATAGTTGTGTGCCACTAATAGTGGTTTTGTACCACTTGAGAGTAGTTGTGCACTACTATGAAAAGATACCTCCCTAGCTAAGAGGGAGTGTTGATGTTTCAACATTGGGTGGACCTTGTCCTAGATTGCACTGTAGACCAAGGGAGATAGGATACATTTATCATAAAGGTGCACTTGTGTTAAATGGGCCCAGGAATAGTCCTTCCTTGATCATGACAAGGAATAATATGGAATTGAGGTGCTTGAAGTGATTCCCACATGTGAGTTAGCATCAGGATGACATTCACTCACAGGTGTGTACCTATGGTGAATATCCTAGTGTGGTCTTTGTCCTAGTCATGGTGATTTAAAAAGGAATGATAAAGACTCAAGATGTTATATGCTATTACATGCAGATCCAGAGTGATCCTGATCTTAGAGAGAGTCAATTGGCTTATAGGGAGAGGCACATAAGGATTTTTTCCTTGGTTCAGATGGGAGGGATACATCTCCCGAGACTAACAAACAAGTTTCATGAGTCTAGGGTGAAGTTTGTATATTTCAGATATAAGCTTGGCATGATGGAGAATGTCTCCCTCATTGAGAGGAGTGTTGATGTTTGGACAACATTGGGAAGATATTCTCTTAGATTAATAATTAATAATATAATTATTGATTATTAAACACTATATGTAATAAGTAAATGATAATAATAAATATTTATTGATTATCCAAGGGATGCATCCTTTCATGGATGGTCACCATATGTTCTCTATATATGGAACACTCATCATTGTAATAATATATCAGTAGATCTCATATGAAGAAAAACAACACATTAGGGTCTAGAGGGATTATTATTTTTATTCCACTCCATTTTAACTTGATTCTTTCCTTTTCGAGGGATATATTGGATTTAATTTGTCATCCCCATGGTCGACTAACAAGTGTTTCATATGTTGGAATTCCTCCAAGTAAGTCGATTACCTCGAAGTCAATTGGTGTCGGTACAATCATAATTTAAGTTTCAACGTTTCCAAGTATATCTATAGGCTCTATTAATATTTGGTATGCAAGCTTGAGGTAATTCAATATTGGTACTAGTGAAGGCCAACACAACCATATCCACATATCTCGAGGTAGGATATTTACTTGTGATCCAAATTTGATGAATACCTGGTTAATAAATACCCCATGGATTTCCAAGTCAACCCATCGGTCATAATCTTTATGATTATAGGAAAGTTTCATGACATATTTAGATGGTATTTGTCCTTCTTTATACTCTCTTAATATATTAAGCAGATCCAACAATTGCCTAACTGGATTCTTTTCCTTTAGAAAATGTAAAAATTCTTGTACAATATCTTCATTTTTTTCCTCGGTTTGGCTAGTCTTGATTAAAAATTTTGAAGAATNGACTTAAGCCCCTAGGCTCAACACTTAGCCTCTCTTTCCAACCTTCCAACCCCCAATCCCTTACCCACTCTATGGAAGCTTAATCCCCCATCACTCATTCATCGTGGTTGGTCTGTGTGCAACGGTGTTTATATTTTATTATTAATGTTATGTATGTTTACATATACAAAAGTTGGCTCCCAACCTTAACACTTAGGCTCTCTGGCCTAATAACACATAAAACCACCAACTTATATAAACTTGGCTCACCAGCCTATAAAACATAATTACAATTCATAATGCAAGATTTATACTTCATAGACATGATTTACGACAGGGCTCGGCCTTGGGGACATTACAATTGGGAAGACATTCTCTTAGATTAATAATTAATAATTTAATAATTGATTATTAAATACTTTATATAATAATTAAATGAAAATAATAAATAGTTATTGATTATCCAAGGGATGCATCCTTTCATGGATGGTCACCATATGTTCTCTATATATGCAACACTCACAATTTAATAATATATCGATTTATCTCATATGAAGAAAAAAAACATGATATCAGAGCAGGACTGGGCTTGACTCCCTTACTAGAGGGCCCAAGGAAAATGAGAGAGCTAACTTACGTTTTGTTACATGGAAACATATTCCTTCAATTATTGACATGGAATTTTTATCATCTTTGAAAAATCAACAGGCCTCCCATATTTAAATATGAATTTGGCACATAACAAAATATGTAATGCAAGAAAAGAAATGGAGAAGGTGGCAAAGTTAATAGCTAACAGGAGAAGAATCGGAGCAGGGAGAAAAAGAGTAAGAAAGAAGGATGGAGGAGATGCATTGATTAATGGTGGCCTCACTTCCACCTATTTCTAGAAACTTCTTTGAGAGAGCCCTCCAAGACGCCTCTGAGATATTGGAGAAGATATCGCTCCTCCAATATGCCTCAGATCGATTCTAAAAGTGAACCCTCCTTCAATCTCATTTTGACCTCGTCCATCAATTAAGGAATGTTGAAGTAGGATATAGTTCTCTTCTACTAGTTTTTTCCACGTATCCTAGAGCCAAAGGCGGCAGCGGTGCAAGCTTGTTCGATTCCTCTAGAAAGGTTGAACTCCATTTTATTAACCAAATTGCAAGTTGGGGAAGTACACCGCATCCAGGTGGTCTATGGGACATTGTTCATAGAGGCGTACAGGATGTGCGCTATCATGACTTTTCTTGAGTACGATAATGGTCTTGTCATCAGGTTGGAAACTTATAATGTGACTCCCTTCCAGGCGGACATTGAGAATATTTTCCCTATGGGTACCAAGGTGGCCACCAAGGATCCCTATTTCAAGATCGCCAACAATGGTGGTCTCGCCATCTACGTGGACAACCCCGTCAACATTGCAAAGATCATGAAAAAAATAAATAAATAAAGGCAACATTTGCTTCAGAGAACAAAATTGGGACGCAACAATTGAGCATTATACAAAATTCATTGATGCTACTCTCCTCCATCTTCAGAAGAGGTCCTTCAATGATAATAATAATATCATTGACTGCCTTCTGCATGATTATTCCAATAGAGGAGGAGTACATAATAGCTAGTGTGGTATTCCCCGAAGCAGTATGGCTTTGAAAGATCCTTATAGATTCATTTGGTCAAATTCTTGAGCCTAAGTTGATTCACTATGACAATCAAAGTTGCGTGAGACTATCAGTAAATTCAGTTTCTCATGACAAAAGTGACTGTAGTAAACATTGGGCAACAAGAAAACGAGCAACAAGGGTCACTATTCTTGATATAGGAACCCTTAATTCTTTGAATGACCATTTTTCCTAGTACGAGAGCCCATAGTATCTCTTATTGTATTTGATCCACTTTCCTTGGTACGAGTGCTCAATAATGTTATGCATTTCATCAATATTTCCAGTGTGCAATCAATGAAAAAAAAAGTTCAGTCCCCTTGATCTTCTCTCTTTCTGGTATAGTCTCCATAAAGGCGACTTGGTTAGTGGACACTGAGATCACATGGCAGGTAGCATGATGTATTTTTGAAGTCGTGACTTAAGGGGAGCATCTAGCTCATGAAAATAATCATACATGGAGGGAAAGGCCTTCCAAACATGATGTCATGGACTGACATCACCAAAAATTATGCTCATAGAGAGGTAGTCCCTAGGAGAAATATACCTCCTAGGACAGGACCATGCCAAATAGCAGAGACATTTCTAGCAACTATGAACGCAAGCTATGGTGATGGACCCTTTGATGGAGGAAGATATAGTATGAGACTTAGAGAGAAAATTTATAGCAATCCTGGTACATGAATCAATCCATGAGATGTTGAGGGAGCATGTATGGAAGCAATTATAGTGTATGTAGAAGAACTTCCAGAGAGGGATGCAGTACTACATCCAAAGGGAGAAGAGATTGAGTTACCTCCAAAGAAGGAGGAATAAATACCTTCAGTGTTAGAGGGAGAAGATATAGATGAGGAGTCACCTCCAGCTCCAGAGGGATCAGTTATTGAACCACTCTCAATTCCATATAGAGTAGTTGCAGAGGAAGAAATTGCAGAGAGAGAGTGAAGGAGCCAGTTCCACATAGAGAAGCCCCAGAGGAGGGAAGTTGTTGACATAGTAGAGAAGTTACTCTCCATATCATTGTTTAGAAGTTACAGAATCCCAAAGGGAAAGTCTATAGTGATTTCCAAGTGGATCTATAAGATCAAACACACAGCTGATGGGAGTATCGAGAAGCACAAAGTGAGATTTGTTTCCAGAGGATTCTCTCAGGTGGAGGGAATAAATTATGAGGAGAAATTTTCTCCTATTGTTCAATACACTTTTATCCGAGCAATTATTTCCCTTGCAGCATCCATGGGTTGCAGACTACATCATATGAATGTGAAGACAATATTTCTCAGTGGAGATATTGAGGAAGAAGTATACATCGAGCAACTAGATGGTTTCATGATACATGAGGAGTCTCATGTGTGTAGGTTGAAGAAATACATGTATGGACTCAAGAAAGCACCTCGATCTTGGTATGTGAAGATTGATGGACACTTGATGAGTTTGGGATTCAGCGAAAATGTTTTTCGATCCTAGGATGTACTACAATACTATTAATGGTGAGTCCCTGATTTTGGTCCTCTACGTTGATGACCTATTCCTCACTGGTATATAAATCCTTATTGTTGAATGCAAGTATGCCTTGGCCTCTAATTTTGAGATGAAGGAACTTGGTATGATGCATTGCTTCTTGGTACTAGAGGTGTGACATAGAATTGATGATATCTTCCTGAGTCAGGGTAAGTGCACAGTTGAGATATTGAATAATTTTGGGATGTTGGAAGCCTGTGGCTACACCAATGGTGACGAATATGAAGAAACTAAGTGTGTATTCTTCAGATTTTGATGAAATTGATCTGACTTTGTACAGACAACTGATTGGATCATTGATGTATCTGGTTAACACCAGACCATATATTTTTTATGCAGTGAGTACACTTATCTAGTTTATGAGTCAGCGGAGAAAGACACACTGGATTGTTGTGAAGCATGTGTTGAGATACCTGTGAGGCACAGTTGGACATGGTCTAATATATACTTATAGTATTGACATCAGATTGCAGGGATATACCGACTTTGATTGGGAAAGGAGCGCAGTGGACAAGAAGAGCACCTATGGGTGTTGCTTCACTTTGGGATCTGCCACGGTTTCTTGATGTAGCAGGAAACAAAATTATGTGGCCTTGAGCACCATAGAAGCGGAGTACATTGCATTGAGTGTGGTAGTCTGTAAAGTAGTGTGTCTTCGCAAGCTCCTTGCATATTTATTTGGACATGTGCTATATTCCACTATTATTCCAAGACATAGTGCAAAGGAAGGAACTACTGGTGCAGTACCTTCATACAGATGAGCAGTTTGTTGTTGTTCTTACCAAACCAGGATGAAGTTTGAGTACTTCCTTGATAGACTTGGCGTGGAAAATATTGCCTCCCTCACTGAGAGGGAGTGTTGATGTTTGCATCTTCCTAAGACATTCTCTAGATTGTACTCTTTTGTGACTGAGTTGAGTTGATCTGTGAGGACACTTATCCGAGAAGGGATAAGTGGGAAACTTATTTGAGAAGGGATAAGTGGTTTTGGGCTTATCGAGAAGGGATAAGTGTGTTTATCTGTGAGGACACTTATCCAAGAAGGGATATCCCAACATCCCTTATGGAGAGCACATGAGAACATGTCCCATGTGGATAGCACATGAGGACATGGCAAGGGAGTTGACCTTGAAGTCACACACTATGGGAGGTTGACCCTAGTTTTTCTAGAGGGAGTAGCCTCTAGAATTCCACATGGGAGTGCCATGTGTCAAAAACATTTTCCATGTCATACTCCTATGTTAATTGAGTTGAGTTGATTTGTGATGACACTTATCAAAGAAGGGATAAGTGGGTTTGGGATTATAGCCCAACATTACTTGTGGAGAGAACATGAGGACATGTCCCTTGTGCAGAGCACATGAGTACATGTCAAAGGAGTTTACCTTGATGTCACACACTATGGGGAATTGACCCTAGTGTTTCTAGAGGGAGTAGCCTCTAGAAGTCCACATGGGAGTGTCATGTGTGATAGACATTTTTCTACTACAATGGTTGTGTACCACTGGCAGAGATTATGTGTCTCTGGATAGTAGTTTTTTATTACTACAGTGGTTGTGTACCACTGGAAGAGATTGTGTGTCACTAGACAATAGTTGTGTGCCACTAATAGTGGTTTTGTACCACTTGAGAGTAGTTGTGCACTACTATGAAAAGATACCTCCCTAGCTAAGAGGGAGTGTTGATGTTTCAACATTGGGTGGACCTTGTCCTAGATTGCACTGTAGACCAAGGGAGATAGGATACATTTATCATAAAGGTGCACTTGTGTTAAATGGGCCCAGGAATAGTCCTTCCTTGATCATGACAAGGAATAATATGGAATTGAGGTGCTTGAAGTGATTCCCACATGTGAGTTAGCATCAGGATGACATTCACTCACAGGTGTGTACCTATGGTGAATATCCTAGTGTGGTCTTTGTCCTAGTCATGGTGATTTAAAAAGGAATGATAAAGACTCAAGATGTTATATGCTATTACATGCAGATCCAGAGTGATCCTGATCTTAGAGAGAGTCAATTGGCTTATAGGGAGAGGCACATAAGGATTTTTTCCTTGGTTCAGATGGGAGGGATACATCTCCCGAGACTAACAAACAAGTTTCATGAGTCTAGGGTGAAGTTTGTATATTTCAGATATAAGCTTGGCATGATGGAGAATGTCTCCCTCATTGAGAGGAGTGTTGATGTTTGGACAACATTGGGAAGATATTCTCTTAGATTAATAATTAATAATATAATTATTGATTATTAAACACTATATGTAATAAGTAAATGATAATAATAAATATTTATTGATTATCCAAGGGATGCATCCTTTCATGGATGGTCACCATATGTTCTCTATATATGGAACACTCATCATTGTAATAATATATCAGTAGATCTCATATGAAGAAAAACAACACATTAGGGTCTAGAGGGATTATTATTTTTATTCCACTCCATTTTAACTTGATTCTTTCCTTTTCGAGGGATATATTGGATTTAATTTGTCATCCCCATGGTCGACTAACAAGTGTTTCATATGTTGGAATTCCTCCAAGTAAGTCGATTACCTCGAAGTCAATTGGTGTCGGTACAATCATAATTTAAGTTTCAACGTTTCCAAGTATATCTATAGGCTCTATTAATATTTGGTATGCAAGCTTGAGGTAATTCAATATTGGTACTAGTGAAGGCCAACACAACCATATCCACATATCTCGAGGTAGGATATTTACTTGTGATCCAAATTTGATGAATACCTGGTTAATAAATACCCCATGGATTTCCAAGTCAACCCATCGGTCATAATCTTTATGATTATAGGAAAGTTTCATGACATATTTAGATGGTATTTGTCCTTCTTTATACTCTCTTAATATATTAAGCAGATCCAACAATTGCCTAACTGGATTCTTTTCCTTTAGAAAATGTAAAAATTCTTGTACAATATCTTCATTTTTTTCCTCGGTTTGGCTAGTCTTGATTAAAAATTTTGAAGAATTTAAGTGCTTCTCTCTTAATCTGTTCTTCATTGTTTGGATTTGGAAATGGACTAGACATCCATGTTTTTCGATCTTGTGAGGGGATATTATTAATATCATGTCCTGGGCCGAATCTAGTAATGACGTATAATCTCTTTGAATTTAACACTTCTTGTTTTGATATTGTGTGTAGGAGGTTCACATTATTTTTGGTCATGATCTTATCAAGTACTATTGGATAGTGTTTAGGTGAATGACCATTGATGCCACATATGTTACAAAATTTTAATTCAACCCAATATTTTATTCAACAGTCAGGCGTAATGTGGTCGTATTTCCAACAATTGTAACAGTAAGGTTGACCTCAACCTCGACCTCGACCTTGGAACGCGACTCGACCATGGTCACCTTGACCTCAAACTTTACCATAGTAGTCATTTCTTCTCTCATAGTCATTAGTATGATCAGTTTCTTTTGTATGATATATACTATTTTCACATCTTTTTATATTTTGTGTATTTAATCGACACTCAAATTTTCTATGGCTCTGCGCTTCTCAAATATGACACCATTTGGTATTTTTCAAGTTGTGTAGACAATATTGCATAGTATGGTTGGTCAGAGTTTCACATATATTATAGTATGTCTCATCTTGCACTCATCGTGTATCTGCAGCTCCTGTTACTTGATCTTTAAGACTACAAGTATATATTGTGTGACCTTCTCCGCAGCATGTGGTAGACCACAACTCAATTCTTCTTAAAGTTATATTTTGTATGGTCTGCTATAGATTTTTTGTTTTTTCTTCTAGATGTTCTAGCAATGAGGAAGTCAATGGGATGTTGTCATCCAATTCAACATGTTGTTCTTTCTATAATGCATCTTCACATGAGATTATCTCGTAGAGTCGTAATGGTGTTCGGATTCGTTGTCGTAATTCGGCTACATAGGATTGTACTAGTAGATTTTGATTGATTGTCAACAAGTTTTGGTTAAGGAGATATTTGAATATTTTGTCGTATTAGCAGACCAAATTGGATGGTATTTTCTTTATTTCTTTCAATTTTTGTGTGGCCAAGTGTGTAACAACTTTGACTTTTAAAAATGATAAAAGATTTCTCTTTATTTTTTATTTTGATCGATTTTGATTTTCTTTGAAATTCATAAACCATGTTAGAGCACAGTGTCGAATAGGAACACCAAATTGTGTCATTTGATTATCTTCATCTATGATGTTTGTTGCATCCCATAATTTTTCACATATGAATCAATGTCTTCTTGGATCCTCATCTCCTTAATAAATGGGAATATTATTGAGTCCCATTATTGTTTTAATTTTAAGAACAATATATTCTTATGATGTTTGGTTTATCACACTTTCCGACTCATATGTCAAATTATTATTCGATTGTTGTTGTGATGACTTGTCTATCAGGAAGTCTTCTAATGGATGGTATGTTAAAAGTAATTTTCCCTTGTTTGTTTTGATGTTTTCTTCTTCAGTTTGAAATTTTTTATCTTTATACTCGACGATATATCATTCCAAGATGCATGTTGGTTCATGGTTATACTCTACTAACTTATTATGTTCCTTTGATATGAGATCTAGCAGGGGTGTCGACATCGTGAGATCCTTTATGTGAATAAGCATGTTATCAACTTGTTTTAGGTTTATTTCCATCTCAAATATGAGTGTATCGCGTATATTACCATGATCATTGGTTCTATACTATAGTATCACAGACTGTTTGTCAATCTAAAGCATCTACTGGAGTAATTATTTGATTCTAGGGCTAGTTACTTGAATAGGAGGTGCATATTGTGGGTCTTTAGTCTTCATAAGCCATGCTTATAGCTTGGTATTCATGTTGATAGGTTTCCATGCTACCCTTTATCAACTATACTTCATTACTTCTAACGGGGGTCATCGCGGGTGTTGTTATTTCCATATCTAGTCAATTCATGTCAGACTCAAACTTATCACATGCTCTCTTAGGATGAAATTCCCTAACTAATTATTTGTTTGAGTTCTGACTTTGCCACATGTTATGGATATCCTCTATTTTATTTTGCCTCTTGTCTCGCTCCAATTTTTGGATGTCGATCGTTTGTTTGTAAATTATTTTCCTCTCGAAAACATTTATGCTTCATTTGAATGAACATTGGTGTGCTCTTTTCTTATGGAATCTCATTGATCAACCAACCCCCAATTGCTTCTCTGACTTACTTGGAGTCAGTGGGTATGGCCATTTTTATTGTTTGAAAAAATAGTCCTAGGCTTATTTTGTGTCTTTGCACCTTTCTTCTAGGAATTCTTCCCACTTCTCATCTTTCTCTTCCAAATTACTATTTCGCAATGGTGTACCTAGTCGAGGTCGGTATTCAACAATGTCATTGACTCCTTTGTCTAGAATAAATGTATGGAGAATTCTTGGGACTATGCACAAAAATCCATTGTGTAGCTTCATGTAGAACTTGTTATTTTTTTTGTCCAGGGAATTTTGATCCTCAATAGCTTGTTATGTTATATAATCTTCAACAATTCTTTCAACCCACTCGTGCAAGTTTGTTCGTCCACCGTTTATAATTTTTCAAAGGGATTCAATTTATGCATTACTGGATTTGTTGATGTACTCGAATATGAATTCGGTGATAGCCTTCAGAAATCGTTCGTGAGTCTCTGAGAAAAATCATGACCTTGCTTCCTCTAGCGTGAGGTTGTTCCTTCTTCCATAATTCTTAATGTAATTCTCAATTTTTCACTCCCACCATTCGTGTATGTCTTGTAAAGTTATCATCTATTTGATATTCTGCATGCCCAGGTTCAAAACTACTAGCAACATAACCAATGTTGTAATCTAGGGAAAAGTGGGGGATTGTTACTAGTATTTCATTATACAAGCAAGCATAGAGTCACATACCCATACATATAGAAAAATACATACACAAAGTAGTGGAATCCCAAAGAAAAACACTTTATTATATATATATGCGTCAATACAACACAACAAAGGAACTTTCTCTTATACATGATTGTCTATTTATAGTTACATATTCAGTTACCAGGTAGTTGTAACTACTTAACTACTTGGGTCGGTTAGTTAGTTGAGAATTTTACCGAATCATACTTTCGACTTTAACAATCGACCAATTAATTCTTAAGTCGATTGTTAGGTCTAGTTGACAAAGTCGACTAGCCCTTACAATGAGGTATCATGACCATAGGAGTTGAATACTCTATTTAGTGCCACAACCAAGGGTCAAATGAGGCAATCTACAACATGGTTGGTGCTTCCCTTCTTGTACTTGATGTTCAAGTGGAGTTGATGCAAGTACGTGGACCAATTATTATGGTGTTCATTTTGTAATTTTCATTGTGTCTTCATGAATTGTAGAGGCTTGTGATGAATGTGGATGATTGTTTCCTTTCCCATGGTCTAATCCTTACACTATCAACATGCATACACAATATAGTACTTCTCGTTGTCATAGGTGGGTATCTATGAAAATCATCAGATATTTTTTCACTTTGATAGGCCACTATATTCCCATGTTGAGTGAGGACTACACTAATAGCACAATTTGAAGCATCTGTCTCAATATCATATGGTTGTTGCAGGTCTGGCGGAATAAGGGTTTGTCCTTAGCAGAGGAAGGATTTCAAATTCTTGAATTCTTTCTGTTGTGTCCCAACCCAAACAAACTTGGCCTTGGCTCGACCCTTGGTCACTTGGCTTAGGTCCCAGACGATATGAGATAACCCCAACACAAACCTATGGTAGAATTTGGCATGGCACAAGAAGCTATGGAGCATTGTCACTATATTCAAGTCTGATTGATAGTGAATGACTTGGATCTTGGTTAGATACACAAGAAAACCCTGCTCATCCAAGATGTATCCTAGATATTGAATTCTCTTCATGATGAAGGAACAATTCTCCAAATTGGAATATAAATTGTGGTATGGCACGGTGCCAAAGAGATATTGAATATACTTCAAATGTTCCTCCCGCATTTTTCTAAAGATGAGGATGTCATCCAGATATATGAACACAAAGGAGTTTGTGAATAGATGAAATGTATCATCCATCATATGCATGAATTTGGTTTTGGAATTGGTTAAGATGAAAGGCATGACCAACCACTTTAATATACCTTCTTTAGACTTGAAGGTTGTCTTCTATACATCATTTTTCTTAATTGAAACCTAATGGTAGCTTGACTTTGGATCAATCTTATTGAAAAATTTGGTTCCCGTGAATTGATGTAGAAGATAATCAATCTAGGGGATTTGGTATTGTTTATTGATTTTGATCTTGTTCAGGGATCTGTAGTAAATTCAAAGTCACCATGTCCCATCCTTCTTCTATATCAAAACAATTGGGCTCCCACATGGTGAGGAGCTTGGTTTAATGTGGCCTTTAAAAATTAGCTCTTGGATATCACATTTGATTTCTTAATTCCCCATAGTAAATAACCTATATACAACGATGTTGGGAAGAGGAGCATCGAGTATTAAATTACTTGAGTACTTTATCTAACATTTCAAGGGAACCCCAATAGGTGAGGAAAAGATGTATTTGTTTTCTTCTACTATATTGTCCACTTGATTTTGTTGTGTAGAGAGACCTTGTGAAGAGATTTTGGAAGTTGTAGTGATATTATGTTCACCTTCCGACCAGACCATAAAGAGGACAAATCTCTCGATATGATAAATCACCTTTATACACTGCTTCACAAAGACAGAAGAGAGCGAAGTAGTTGGGACTTCCTCTAGTAACCTGTAGAGTTGACCTCCAAAAGTAATATTAATGACAATATAGGCCCTATATTCATAAATATCATGATGCTTCCACATATATGGTTTTCCTAAAAGAACATCACAAAATTCAAGTGGGGAAACATCACATAATACCTCATATTTGAAGGGCTTCATGTTGTAGTGCAGGAGACATTGCTAGAAAACACAGATGTCTCAACCATGCCTAATTCAACTGATGTTGTATGTCTAAGGGTGATAAAAAGAAAATAGGTTCAATCTCTTGACGATCTCTGTTGAGATTAGGTTCTTTTGGTTACTGATGTGAGTGGAAGAGGCACTCCCCTTCTTTAGGATCCATAGGTTCCTCTGGATGGACCTGTTTTGTAGAAATTGTGACACTTTGTTCCACATCAATGATATGTTTTCCCCTATCTGGTTAANATTTTAACTTGATTCTTTCCTTTTCGAGGGATATATTGGATTTAATTTGTCATCCCCATGGTCGACTAACAAGTGTTGCATATGTTGGAATTCCTCCAAGTAAGTCGATTACCTCGAAGTCAATTGGTGTCGGTACAATCATAATTTAAGTTTCAACGTTTCCGAGTATATCTATAGGCTCTATTAATATTTGGTATGCAAGCTTGAGGTAATTCAATGTTGGTACTAGTGAAGGCCAACACAACCATATCCACATATCTCGAGGTAGGATATTTACTTGTGATCCAAATTTGATGAATACCTGGTTAATAAATACCCCATGGCTTTCCAAGTCAACCCATCGGTCATAATCTTTATGATTATAGGAAAGTTTCATGACATATTTAGATGGTATTTGTCCTTCTTTATACTCTCTTAATATATTAAGAAGATCCAACAATTGCCTAACTGGATTCTTTTCCTTTAGAAAATGTAAAAATTCTTGTACAATATCTTCATTTTTTTCCTCGGTTTGGCTAGTCTTGATTAAAAATTTTGAAGAATTTAAGTGCTTCTCTCTTAATCTGTTCTTCATTGTTTGGATTTGGAAATGGACTAGACATCCATGTTTTTCGATCTTGTGAGGGGATATTATTAATATCATGTCCTGGGCCGAATCTAGTAATGACGTATAATCTCTTTGAATTTAACACTTCTTGTTTTGATATTGTGTGTAGGAGGTTCACATTATTTTTGGTCATGATCTTATCAAGTACTATTGGATAGTGTTTAGGTGAATGACCATTGATGCCACATATGTTACAAAATTTTAATTCAACCCAATATTTTATTCAACAGTCAGGCGTAATGTGGTCGTATTTCCAACAATTGTAACAGTAAGGTTGACCTCAACCTCGACCTCGACCTTGGAACGCGACTCGACCATGGTCACCTTGACCTCAAACTTTACCATAGTAGTCATTTCTTCTCTCATAGTCATTAGTATGATCAGTTTCTTTTGTATGATATATACTATTTTCACATCTTTTTATATTTTGTGTATTTAATCGACACTCAAATTTTCTATGGCTCTGCGCTTCTCAAATATGACACCATTTGGTATTTTTCAAGTTGTGTAGACAATATTGCATAGTATGGTTGGTCAGAGTTTCACATATATTATAGTATGTCTCATCTTGCACTCATCGTGTATCTGCAGCTCCTGTTACTTGATCTTTAAGACTACAAGTATATATTGTGTGACCTTCTCCGCAGCATGTGGTAGACCACAACTCAATTCTTCTTAAAGTTATATTTTGTATGGTCTGCTATAGATTTTTTGTTTTTTCTTCTAGATGTTCTAGCAATGAGGAAGTCAATGGGATGTTGTCATCCAATTCAACATGTTGTTCTTTCTATAATGCATCTTCACATGAGATTATCTCGTAGAGTCGTAATGGTGTTCGGATTCGTTGTCGTAATTCGGCTACATAGGATTGTACTAGTAGATTTTGATTGATTGTCAACAAGTTTTGGTTAAGGAGATATTTGAATATTTTGTCGTATTAGCAGACCAAATTGGATGGTATTTTCTTTATTTCTTTCAATTTTTGTGTGGCCAAGTGTGTAACAACTTTGACTTTTAAAAATGATAAAAGATTTCTCTTTATTTTTTATTTTGATCGATTTTGATTTTCTTTGAAATTCATAAACCATGTTAGAGCACAGTGTCGAATAGGAACACCAAATTGTGTCATTTGATTATCTTCATCTATGATGTTTGTTGCATCCCATAATTTTTCACATATGAATCAATGTCTTCTTGGATCCTCATCTCCTTAATAAATGGGAATATTATTGAGTCCCATTATTGTTTTAATTTTAAGAACAATATATTCTTATGATGTTTGGTTTATCACACTTTCCGACTCATATGTCAAATTATTATTCGATTGTTGTTGTGATGACTTGTCTATCAGGAAGTCTTCTAATGGATGGTATGTTAAAAGTAATTTTCCCTTGTTTGTTTTGATGTTTTCTTCTTCAGTTTGAAATTTTTTATCTTTATACTCGACGATATATCATTCCAAGATGCATGTTGGTTCATGGTTATACTCTACTAACTTATTATGTTCCTTTGATATGAGATCTAGCAGGGGTGTCGACATCGTGAGATCCTTTATGTGAATAAGCATGTTATCAACTTGTTTTAGGTTTATTTCCATCTCAAATATGAGTGTATCGCGTATATTACCATGATCATTGGTTCTATACTATAGTATCACAGACTGTTTGTCAATCTAAAGCATCTACTGGAGTAATTATTTGATTCTAGGGCTAGTTACTTGAATAGGAGGTGCATATTGTGGGTCTTTAGTCTTCATAAGCCATGCTTATAGCTTGGTATTCATGTTGATAGGTTTCCATGCTACCCTTTATCAACTATACTTCATTACTTCTAACGGGGGTCATCGCGGGTGTTGTTATTTCCATATCTAGTCAATTCATGTCAGACTCAAACTTATCACATGCTCTCTTAGGATGAAATTCCCTAACTAATTATTTGTTTGAGTTCTGACTTTGCCACATGTTATGGATATCCTCTATTTTATTTTGCCTCTTGTCTCGCTCCAATTTTTGGATGTCGATCGTTTGTTTGTAAATTATTTTCCTCTCGAAAACATTTATGCTTCATTTGAATGAACATTGGTGTGCTCTTTTCTTATGGAATCTCATTGATCAACCAACCCCCAATTGCTTCTCTGACTTACTTGGAGTCAGTGGGTATGGCCATTTTTATTGTTTGAAAAAATAGTCCTAGGCTTATTTTGTGTCTTTGCACCTTTCTTCTAGGAATTCTTCCCACTTCTCATCTTTCTCTTCCAAATTACTATTTCGCAATGGTGTACCTAGTCGAGGTCGGTATTCAACAATGTCATTGACTCCTTTGTCTAGAATAAATGTATGGAGAATTCTTGGGACTATGCACAAAAATCCATTGTGTAGCTTCATGTAGAACTTGTTATTTTTTTTGTCCAGGGAATTTTGATCCTCAATAGCTTGTTATGTTATATAATCTTCAACAATTCTTTCAACCCACTCGTGCAAGTTTGTTCGTCCACCGTTTATAATTTTTCAAAGGGATTCAATTTATGCATTACTGGATTTGTTGATGTACTCGAATATGAATTCGGTGATAGCCTTCAGAAATCGTTCGTGAGTCTCTGAGAAAAATCATGACCTTGCTTCCTCTAGCGTGAGGTTGTTCCTTCTTCCATAATTCTTAATGTAATTCTCAATTTTTCACTCCCACCATTCGTGTATGTCTTGTAAAGTTATCATCTATTTGATATTCTGCATGCCCAGGTTCAAAACTACTAGCAACATAACCAATGTTGTAATCTAGGGAAAAGTGGGGGATTGTTACTAGTATTTCATTATACAAGCAAGCATAGAGTCACATACCCATACATATAGAAAAATACATACACAAAGTAGTGGAATCCCAAAGAAAAACACTTTATTATATATATATGCGTCAATACAACACAACAAAGGAACTTTCTCTTATACATGATTGTCTATTTATAGTTACATATTCAGTTACCAGGTAGTTGTAACTACTTAACTACTTGGGTCGGTTAGTTAGTTGAGAATTTTACCGAATCATACTTTCGACTTTAACAATCGACCAATTAATTCTTAAGTCGATTGTTAGGTCTAGTTGACAAAGTCGACTAGCCCTTACAATGAGGTATCATGACCATAGGAGTTGAATACTCTATTTAGTGCCACAACCAAGGGTCAAATGAGGCAATCTACAACATGGTTGGTGCTTCCCTTCTTGTACTTGATGTTCAAGTGGAGTTGATGCAAGTACGTGGACCAATTATTATGGTGTTCATTTTGTAATTTTCATTGTGTCTTCATGAATTGTAGAGGCTTGTGATGAATGTGGATGATTGTTTCCTTTCCCATGGTCTAATCCTTACACTATCAACATGCATACACAATATAGTACTTCTCGTTGTCATAGGTGGGTATCTATGAAAATCATCAGATATTTTTTCACTTTGATAGGCCACTATATTCCCATGTTGAGTGAGGACTACACTAATAGCACAATTTGAAGCATCTGTCTCAATATCATATGGTTGTTGCAGGTCTGGCGGAATAAGGGTTTGTCCTTAGCAGAGGAAGGATTTCAAATTCTTGAATTCTTTCTGTTGTGTCCCAACCCAAACAAACTTGGCCTTGGCTCGACCCTTGGTCACTTGGCTTAGGTCCCAGACGATATGAGATAACCCCAACACAAACCTATGGTAGAATTTGGCATGGCACAAGAAGCTATGGAGCATTGTCACTATATTCAAGTCTGATTGATAGTGAATGACTTGGATCTTGGTTAGATACACAAGAAAACCCTGCTCATCCAAGATGTATCCTAGATATTGAATTCTCTTCATGATGAAGGAACAATTCTCCAAATTGGAATATAAATTGTGGTATGGCACGGTGCCAAAGAGATATTGAATATACTTCAAATGTTCCTCCCGCATTTTTCTAAAGATGAGGATGTCATCCAGATATATGAACACAAAGGAGTTTGTGAATAGATGAAATGTATCATCCATCATATGCATGAATTTGGTTTTGGAATTGGTTAAGATGAAAGGCATGACCAACCACTTTAATATACCTTCTTTAGACTTGAAGGTTGTCTTCTATACATCATTTTTCTTAATTGAAACCTAATGGTAGCTTGACTTTGGATCAATCTTATTGAAAAATTTGGTTCCCGTGAATTGATGTAGAAGATAATCAATCTAGGGGATTTGGTATTGTTTATTGATTTTGATCTTGTTCAGGGATCTGTAGTAAATTCAAAGTCACCATGTCCCATCCTTCTTCTATATCAAAACAATTGGGCTCCCACATGGTGAGGAGCTTGGTTTAATGTGGCCTTTAAAAATTAGCTCTTGGATATCACATTTGATTTCTTAATTCCCCATAGTAAATAACCTATATAC
Organism: Picea glauca; assembly: GCA_000966675.3. Classification (NCBI taxonomy): domain Eukaryota; kingdom Viridiplantae; phylum Streptophyta; class Pinopsida; order Pinales; family Pinaceae; genus Picea; species Picea glauca. The sequence continues at coordinate 367,688 of JZKD02S1868044.1, forward strand.
AACGATGTTGGGAAGAGGAGCATCGAGTATTAAATTACTTGAGTACTTTATCTAACATTTCAAGGGAACCCCAATAGGTGAGGAAAAGATGTATTTGTTTTCTTCTACTATATTGTCCACTTGATTTTGTTGTGTAGAGAGACCTTGTGAAGAGATTTTGGAAGTTGTAGTGATATTATGTTCACCTTCCGACCAGACCATAAAGAGGACAAATCTCTCGATATGATAAATCACCTTTATACACTGCTTCACAAAGACAGAAGAGAGCGAAGTAGTTGGGACTTCCTCTAGTAACCTGTAGAGTTGACCTCCAAAAGTAATATTAATGACAATATAGGCCCTATATTCATAAATATCATGATGCTTCCACATATATGGTTTTCCTAAAAGAACATCACAAAATTCAAGTGGGGAAACATCACATAATACCTCATATTTGAAGGGCTTCATGTTGTAGTGCAGGAGACATTGCTAGAAAACACAGATGTCTCAACCATGCCTAATTCAACTGATGTTGTATGTCTAAGGGTGATAAAAAGAAAATAGGTTCAATCTCTTGACGATCTCTGTTGAGATTAGGTTCTTTTGGTTACTGATGTGAGTGGAAGAGGCACTCCCCTTCTTTAGGATCCATAGGTTCCTCTGGATGGACCTGTTTTGTAGAAATTGTGACACTTTGTTCCACATCAATGATATGTTTTCCCCTATCTGGTTAATAATCAGATTTTGATATGGAATCCAAATATGAGTCTTTCATCTCAGCCACCAATGACTCTTTGGAGCAACATTCATCAGTGTTGTGCCAAGGTATTTTGTGTAACTTTCACCACTTTCCCATGTTCTTCTTCAAATTTGTGTTTCCCTTCTTTGCTTATGGATTGGACTGGTTGTCCTAGGGTTAGCCATCCTTGCTTTGTCCTTTTTGGGGGGAGTTAGGGCCACCTTTATCATTCTTTTTCTACGAGGGATTTGCAAAATTGAAATCCCGGTTATTTTTTTGCTTAAACTTTTTCTCGATCTTGAAAGCATATCAGTAAGAGGCTCCTAGTGAGGATATGTCTAGGAATTCCATCTATTTGGATGTACCTATGTAGGACACTATGGTACTTCTGAACCCGGTGTTGTACTTCAAAACTAGGTGTTGATCAAAATCTTTAATACCTAACTTTGTGTGCATGGTATGGAAGATGGTGGTGTACTCCATCCACATCCGGTCTCTCTCCTCATGCAGACTTTTCCATATCGTGTATTGTCATCATAGTTTCAGAGATGAATGAAATGAGAATGTGGATAAGTTTTGAGCTCACAACTATATTGAGTAAAGTGTATTTTTATTAACCTAAATTCATGTTCAAGAATGTGATAGCAAGAGGAAAATAGTTGGAATACTTATAGACTTATAATAGTCTATTTTTTGTTATGAAATTTAGTGTTGTGATGGATCATTATGGTCATTAATGATCTGATAATAGAAGGGAAAGTTAGCATCATGAATCAAAATTTTAATAATGTTAATTCTTATATCCTTATGAAGATAGGGAAAAGGAATCATTAAGGTGTTGATCGAAAATCGGATAAAGGGAGTGTTTTGGCATTCTCCTAAAGGCTAAGGGGCTATATGACATCCAAATATGGATTATAGCCATACAAGTATGGATTAGTATGCTCAAGTAACAGTGAGATGGAATTCAGGTAAGAATTCCCTTGGTAAAGGTTTTTTGAACCATAATGACATGAGGTTTGAAGAAAGATAGGAATTGGTATCTTATTGCCTCGATAATGTTGTAATTACCTATTTGAAATTTTTACTTTTGGGATGATTTTATAGCAAATGTGCAAGAGATATCTCTTGATTGTTTCCACATGAAAGAGGGAAACATAATTTTTTACATACCTGTGAGACTTGTGATGTGAATGACTCTAATTTCTCATAAAAAAATCGACGATATTAATTAAAATATAATGCATATGTGGAAGACATGTGAATGAAATGTTAACCATTATGAATTTTGATTTAGTGACTAATGAGTAGAATGCAATTTTCTAAATTGAACTTGTAAGATAACTTGGATGAGTTAGTGTGTTGTTACATCTAGGAAAGGTCAAGATGAACTTAACTGAGATTACTCAAGGAATGGAGAAGATAGATCCCAAAAGGGATAGATTGTAGAAGAAAACAAGGAGGAAAGGGAGAACACTTTTCTCACTACAAAATTATGATTTGTTAACAAAGTTGTATTCTTTAAAAGAAAATTTTCTAAAGAAAAGGAAAATAAATTAATAAATATGTTTAAATGAGTGGTCTTGGTTAAATCCATGTTATGCAAAGGAATAGAAGCCTTGGAAATAGTTCAGTCAAGATGAAATCTCTAGGTTGTACAAAGGAGTTGGAAACGGGAAAATCCCTTGAATCCTTTCTTGTTTTTTATTGTGTTTCTCTGGGATGAGAAGACTGATATGTTGATTATGTGTGGATATTTACAACATGAGAATGTTTATGGCTATATTGCTATAGATACAACACAAATATTAATTGTATTTTCGCTCATAAAAACATTGAGGACAATATGATAGAGCGCATATAGATATACTCGAAAATATCCAAAAATGTTTTGTTGATTTAAATGATATGATCATCAATTCTAATTTAACATGATAGATGATATAATTGTGAATGTGATGATACATGTTTTGTGTATGGAAATATTGGAGTTGTTGGGGAAGACAACTGCCAATGGTAGACAACCTAAAGCATAGGATAAATGAAAGAAATTTGATGATTAAATAATTGGTGAATGGACCTTAGGATTCCCATGAAGCATCATTGATGAGGTAACATCAAAAGGACTACTAGAAGCCAAATAGGTATAAAATTGTTTCATGCCCATGTGGCATAGATTTGAAATGGATTGGGTAGAAATCCCTTTTGAAATATTTTATAATTGGATGATATTCATATTATTTTTTATTGATGGTTTTATTTCATTGACACCTAGGAAGGGTGTGAATAACAAAATTATAACTTGAATAATAGACGGAAGAACCTATAGCAGCCAAGGATGGGTAAAATCCTTGCATGAAATTCATGAAAAAATGAGTCATGAATGTGATGATTAATCATGAATGATTATGATAATAATATCTCATAAGAAACATATTTGTTAAATTCATTGATGAAAATACATGTTTGTATGAAAATTCGTGTATAGGACTGCCCATTGTGGAAGGAAAAACCTTCCTATATTCCCAAAGATTGTGGTGTTAGAATATTCAAGAATACTGAGAAGGGGGCTGAATCAATATAGAGTTATTTAAACAATTTTAACCTTCAAGAAATACATACAAGTTAACCATTAATAATGTCATTCATAGTAAATCAAGATCAGGACGGATGGGCGAGACGAGACGGAACTCAAAGCGGCTAGGGACCAAACCCTAGCTGCCCAAACTCTGGTTTTCGTTTGCAGGGGCGCGGATTCTCGGCAGAAGTAGCAGATCAGGGTACAGAGGCGTGAATCGACACCTTCAGAGTGCTCCTACGCCTGAGTTTGCCTACGATTCTGCATGCGTATTGGTGAAATCCTTAGCTCGTCGCTCTCTCAGCTTACAGGACGCGTTTCGGCGATTCCAGCGCGTCCCTTCTGTGCGTCTGAAGCAGTGGTAGCCTCTGGTGGTCGTTGCCCTGCCAAGATGGCTCCAAATCCGACTGCCGAGAATGAGGAAGATCCTTTGGAAGCATTCAAAGCGTTAGTCCGCTCAGCAGGACCTAAATCCAAGCCTTCTCTTCCGTCTAAGTTTGTTAATAAGATGGAGGAGATTCCTTCTCTGGAGCTTTCTCCAGAGCAGCCTTGCAACCTTCCCCTTTATCTGGCAGAAAAGGCCCTCATTGGAAAGTTTACGGGGTTATGGCCCATCCCCAAAATAGAAGATGCATGGATCGAAGAACGATGGAGGCCGCTGATTCGGGAAAAAGTTACTCGGAGCACAGTAGGCAGGGGTTTTTTTGCCTTCAGTTTCTCAAGCAAAGAGGACCGTGATCTAGTTTTCAGATCTGGACCCTATTTCATGGGGTCGAGAGGTTTGTTCTTAGCCCCCTGGACTCTTTAATTCAATCCCAGAGACGAGATCACCGTAGCCCCTGTTTGGGTTAGGCTGCCTCACCTCCCCATACATCTCTGGGGGATATGCTCTCTTGAGGACATCGGAAACAAGCTTGGGCGTTTCCTGGACAGTGTGGAACCGAAAGGGGACCAGTTTACCTACGCTCGTATTTGTGTTGAGGTTAACCTCGAGAAAGGCCTACCGGAAGCCATTAAGCTCTCCCTGGGGGAGTGGAGCCATATCCAAGAGCTGGACTACGAGCAGATCCCTTTTAAGTGCCTCCGGTGCCATGCATACGGTCATTTCGCAAAAAGTTGCCCCAAAGTCTCTGAGGAGCCGGGACCAGTCAAAGAAGATGATTTTCAGCCAGTAGCCAACCGACGAAGGCAACCAAGATGAAAGGATCCGCTAACCCAGGCTCCAAAGGCCACTCATTCAGCAGAGGCAACTCTAGAAAATAAAAACAGCTTTGAGGCGCTGAAGGAAGATGAAGCCCCAGATCTAGAAGCAACAGAAGTGAAGGAAGATCCTCCGGCAGATGAAAACCTTCCGAGCATCACCCCCCCTGGCCCAGTAGCAGCGAGTGAGCTGCGAGCCCCAGGTCCGGTTCCCTCTGCCTCGGTAGGCTTGACTGTTTCAGTCCCTTCTAGCAAATCTGTGGAAAATTCTGATTCTGAAGATAACTCAGTCCCGTCTCCACCTCTTACCCGAGGACAAAAGTCCAACAAAGCGTGCAGAGAAAAGGAGGCGGTCTCCAACATCTCTTCAGGTTCTCAGAAAAAGATGGATCCCTTCTTTAAGAGGAAAATTCCACCCCCCTCCAGTTAATGTATTGCTTCTGTCTCCTTTTGTGCTCACAGTTTGTGAGAATTTACTCATGTAAGCAATTTTTGTCATTGTTTCGAATTAGCTCCAGAAGAAGATGGGATGGGTTTCCCAAGACATTTACAAGTAGGTTGGCAGCATTGTTAGAGGTCACCAACCTTCTTCAGATCTGTAACTTTCTGGTTCTGGCTTACCAGAACGCCGCCTAATGAAACATAACCGTTCTTGTTAAAAAAAAATAATGTCATTCATAGTCATATAAAAGCATACACATTGAACACATATTGTTATGTGGAAACTCAACTAGGAGAAAACCACATAAACTTTTCATAAGTAGTTTCAAGATTTTACAAGCACCAACTTGAAGGAAGCACCCACTCCCTGAGTTTTCTAGCACCTAATGGAAGGAGACACCAGTCGCCTTGGAATATTTTAAATGGTGATACAATATCAAATCAACCTTCAAACACAATCTGAAAATCACTTCTTAAATTTGCATGAAACAACATAGAATTGTACCTCAAATCTGCAAACTTGTAAGATTCACCACGAGCTCCATTTTCCATTTTTTATTATGAAAATTGGACGTTATATATTAGGATATTTTATCCTTCTAATTCAACAAGTGAATTCAATTTGTACCTACCAATATTTAGATATAACCATTTAATCTCGAACACCTGTTTGGAACTAGTTTCTGGATTAGTCACAAACCCTAACTTCCAACAAGTATAACATTGTACCTATAACGAATAAATATCTGAAACTTGTACCCAATATTGTTCTATATATTCTATGAAATCACTCCAATTGTTTCTCCTTGAATCATTCCTAAAAATGTTTTATGGCTAAAATGGAAAGATGACTAGTTTTGAAGAAGAAAACCCTAGTTTAAAGAACCTCAACTTCCACTGAGTATAACTCCAAACCTATAATGAGTCAAGACCTGAAATTCATACCCAATATTCTTTGTTATCTCTTATAAAACAACTCCAAGTTTATCTATTTGAATCATTCTATAAAAAAATTATATCAAAAATTCCAAGTTGACCTTCAAAGAAAACCCTAGAACAAAGCATCACAAGACTTCATCTTCTCTTGGAATTCCGCCCGTCTTCAGTTTGTATTCCCTTGGAAATTTTATCCTCTGGGATAAAATTCACCCCTCTTCTTTGGCTAGTTTGAATGGGTGTGATCGAAATTTCAAATGAGGCTCCTCTTATTTATATGAGTCTTATCCACATGAGGGGGTGTGACCAAGGGTCACAACTTTTGGGTCGCACCTCTTCCTTAAGTATGGTCGACCTTAGGGGATTCTTTACTTTACTTTAGAGGATTCTTCTCTTGGATTTAGGGGATTCTTCACTTGGATTTAGGGGCTTCTTTTCTTATATTTAGGAGATTCTTCACTTGGATTTAGAATCTTCTTCTCTTGGTTTTATGGGCTTCTTCACTTGACTTTAGAGGTTTCTTCACTTGGTTTTAGGGCTTCTTCAAGGCTCCTTCGAGTCTCCATTTATGTACAACTTAAAGTTGGCATGTGGAAACAACCACATGTTATCTCATCCCATGAGGAACATGCTTAAAATATATGCTATAAGAGGATCACTTGGAGTTATATATTCTTATGTCAAGGCTCCTTCAAGACTATTCAAGGCTTCTTCAAGTGAATACATCATCATCACTTTTAGGGGCTTCCCAGGTATTTTATTTAGGGATTATTCTAAGGTTGACAACAATGACAACCAATTTTCCAACAATCTTCCCCTTTTTCATTGATGGTAACTTAGTAAAACAACCATTCTCCCCCTATCTTCGTGATCTGATCCCAATGATTGTACTATCCTCTTGTCTTCATGATGTATCCCTCTATCTTCATGCTTATATTTTTACTATTTTCTCTCTCTCTTTGACATCGATGGAAAAGGGTAACTCCCCCTAACAATATTCCCCCTTTTGTTCTTGTAGAAGATTATGGAAATAAATTTGGAGCAGAATTTACTCCCAATTTTTGTCGAAGATACTCAAAGGTATCCCTAGGAAAAGGGTTTGTGAATATGTATACAATATTGTATTTTGTCCTATTTTACTCTAACTTGATATTATTTTATGTGACTTGGTCCTACACAAAGTGGAACTTAATATGAATATCTTTGGTCATGGAATTCATCATTGGAATATTGGATATTTTTATCGCACTAGTGTTCTAATAGAGTATCAAAATAGACTCATAATATCTCACTTGTATGTCTTGCATGATTTCTTAGTCTCGAGAATCTGAGTACAACATGTTTTTTTCTGTGATATATTATGCTTATGTTGTGGATAAGGATACTGAAGATTGTTTCTTTCTCAACCAGGACATTAAGTAGTCACCTAAGTAGAAACTTGTTCCCCTTGTACTTATTTTGTCATCAATACTTCATGCCCAATCTACATCCGTGTAGGTGACCAAAGTTTACTCATTTCCTTTCGGATACCATATCCCAAAATATGTTGTTCCTTTAAGATATATGAAGATCCTTTTCACTGCTCGAACATGGGTTTCCTTTGGTGCCACTTGAAATCTTGTGACCTGTTCAACTTCTTGCATTACATCTAGTCTTGAAGTTGTCACATGGAGTAGAATACCAATCATTGATATGTAAAGTCTTTGATATTCTTCTTTAGATTCATCATCGTTACTCAACTTTCCACCGGTAACCATAGGAGTACTCATAATTTTACAGTATTCCATTTTGAACTTCTTTAACATTTCCTTGATGTACTTGGTTTGGGAAATGAAAACTCCTTCATCTAGTTGAGATATCTGGAGTCCCAAGAATAAAGTCAACTCCCCATGTAGGTACATTTCAAATTCATTATGCATATCCTTGAAAAACTTCTGACTCAATCTATCATCATCACTTCCAAAGATGATGTCATCAACATACACTTCAATAATAATCATACTACCTTCATCCAATTTTATGTAGAGGTTGCAATATGCATTTCCCCTTATGAATCCTTGTTGTTGTAAGTACTTGTCCAATATTGAGTATTAAGCTCTTGGAGCTTGATTAAGTCCATACAAAGTTTTTTTCAATATGAAAACATAGTCTTCCTTTCTGATAGTAGAAACCCTTCTGGTTGTTCTATGTAGACTTCCTCTTCTAATTCTCCATTTAGAAAATATAATTTTACATCCATATGATACACTTTGATCCTTTTGGAGCATGCGTAAGACAATAAAATTTTGATTACTTCCATTCTAGCCACGGGAGCAAGGGTTTCTTCAAAATCTATTCCTTCAACTTAAGCATATCCTTTGCACACTAGTATTGCTTTATTTCTAGTTACATGTCCATCTTTTTTCAACTTGTTTCTGAAGACCCATTTTGTCCCAATCACATTTTTATCCTTTGGTCTTGGAACTAGTTCCCATGTCTCATTCTTCTGTATTTGATTTAGTTATTTTTCCATAGCCTTGATCCAATGTTCATCATTTATGGTTTCCTCAAAGTTACTTGGTTCAACTATAGAAAAAAATGAAAAACGTCTTTGTTCACGTGTCTTTGCTTACCTTCTTCTTCTGGTTTCTACTCCAAAACCTCTATCTCCAATGACTTGTTATGGTGGATGATTCTTCTGAACCCAGTGGTTAGGTGTCCTAGAAGGTGTCTGAAAATAGTTGTGGTTGTTTTCTTCTTCTTCTACTTCTGGATGCTTCTCTTCTTGTTGTCGGTGTTCTTCTTCCTCTTCTTCTTTCTTTAGTTCTTCATTTTCATGTTCTTCAAATATTTTTGAATTTCTTCTTTCCTTCATAGTCTTAAACAAGTCTGTTTCATCAACATTTATATTGATGTTTTCCACTATCTTGTTGAGTCTTAGATTGTAACACTTATATGCTTTGATTTTCATGAGTACCCAAAAAATATTCCTTCGTCCACCCGACAATCAAATTTTCCAATCTTCTTGTCTTCCTTTTTAATGTAACACTTTCTTGCAAAAACTCTAAAGTAATTGACATTGGTCAGTCTTCGTTTCCATAACTCATATGGAGTATTATCACTATTAATTATGATGAATCCTATGTTCAAGATATGAATGAATGTATGCACTTCTTGTCCCTAAAATATATCACTTAGCTTGGAGTAATTCAACATGGTTTTGGCCATTCCTTGTACAATTATGTTTCTCCTTTCAACAACTCCATTTTGTTGAGTTGTTCTAGATATTAAGAATTATCTTTTTATTCCTTTTTCTTCACAAAAATCCATGAATTCAATTGAAGTAAACTCACCTACATTATTTCATCTTAAGCATTTGATTTTCAAATCATTTTCTTTTTCAACCAGTTCCTTGAATACCTTGAAACATTCGAAAGCTTATGACTTTTTCTTGAGGAAGAAAACCCAGGTCATTCTAGTGTAGCCATCAATGAGTAGAAAGAAGTATTATTCACCATACAATCCTTTTTTTCTCGTGGGCCCACATAAATCAGTGTGTATGATCTCCAATGGTTTTTTCATAGAGTGTTCCTTTGTCTTGAATTCAACTTTTGTTTGTTTTACGTGTTGAAAGTACTTGCACATAATATTCATTGGATTTGTAATTTATGGCATTTCTCTTACACATTGCTTATTTTTTATCTTGAAAATATTATATATGGCCCATTCTCTTATGCCAAATCCAACTTTCATCTTCTTTTCTAAAAAAACATCTTTTGTCTTTGATCACATTCAAGATGTATATGTTGTTGGGAGTCCTTGTCATTGTCACTACTAGTATTCATGATCTTTCTTTCCTTATTTCACATTCTTTTGAATTGAATATAAGTGTGTGTCCCTGATCACACATTTGGCTCACACTTAGCAAATTATGCTTCATATTTTTAACAAGTAGGACATTTTCTGCCACATCATCTTTGTTTCCAAGATTGATTGTGCCTTTTCATATAATTTTGGATGAGTTATCATTGTCAAACATGAAAGACCCATCTTTTTCTTTCTTTGATGTTACAAATATGCTTTTGTCTCCACTCATATGCTTTGAGCATCCACTGTCAATATACCAATGGTTTCTTCTATTTTGGGCTTGCAAGGAAAATCCACATTCCTCAACCTTAAAATCGTCTTGCTTCATTTTCCAAGTTCTATATTGTTCCCCTATATGATTGAAATGAACATGCCTAGTTTCCCTTGAAGAAACTATAAAATCACTTATGCAATTTCTGGCTATGTGTATGAAATTGTTACATTCATAGAATTCAATTTCATAACCCATAGCACCAAAACTGTTATAATTTATGTCAAACACCTCATGAGGATTTCTAGGATAATTTCCTTCACAATGATTCTTGGGATTTTCATAGATACTTATGTTCCATGTTTTCTACCCTTTTCATAGGCTCTACAATTTATGGCTTTATGCTAAAAAATATTGCAAGAATAACACAAGCCAGGAAAAATGTTTGGTACCTGGGTGTGGGTGGTCTTCTAGTTGTTGTTGTTCTTATGATATCATGATATTATTCTTGGGTATTCTTCATTGTGGGTTGTTGATTCCATGTTCCTATGAATGCATGGCCTTCTTCTTGATTCTTCTTTATTTTTGGTGTCTGAATGTCCTCCTTTAGAGTATTTCATTCTTATTTCTTGATGGAACCCTTGATAGTATCTGCATAACTTCTTTACTTTGCTTCATTTCATGTCATCATAGAGCTTGAACCCTCATTAGTATTATTTTTTTTGTATCCAAGTCCAGACTTGTCACAGACTAGTTTTTATTGTAAATGATTTCATATAGTATTTTGGTGCTATTGTCAAAATTTAGTTGTATGTCCTTTTGTAGTTCTTTTCTTAGTGAGAATATTTCATCTTCCAGATTCTTTGTTATTTTATTATTTTCTTCCAGTTGTCTCTTGAGTTTTTCTTCAATCACTTTGGCTTATTCTGACTGAATCCTTAAATATATGATAGTTTTCTTGGCTTCTTCCAACTGAATCCTTCGATCTATGATATTTTTCTTGGATTCTTCATAATTTTTTCTAGGGTTTTGAAAGCCTTCCTTTACTTTACTTAACTATTGTTTGAGAGACTTGTTTTTATTCCTTGCTATTCTTAGATCACTTAAGGCACTGATCAATTCTTCCTCAATATTCACATATCCTTCTTCTTCATATTTTCCTTCATTATTTTCATTAGTTTCCTCTTGATTCTCTAATTCCATGAAGAGTACTCTTATTGAGTCACTGTCATTATCATCATCTTCATCGGATGAGGAACTATCTTGTTTTGAATAGAGGATTTTATTTTAAAAAAATATTCCTTTATTTTTTTCCTTGTCTCTTTTCTAATATTTATTTCCTTTCTCAAGAACTTCTTCTTCATCACTATATGAACCCCTTGCATAAGGACATTTGGAAGAAAAATGGCCAACTTTACCACAATTAAAGCATTTGAAAGGAAGCTTACTTTTTGTACTTGTCGGTTCATCTTTTAATCTTTCTCACAAAGTTGGTTTCTTCTTCATTGTTTGAATCATAACTATTGTTGGAGCAGGGTTTTGACCTTGGCTTGTTCTTTCTTGTCTTCTTAGAGGATTTGAACGTTTCTTCCCTTCTGGATGGATTTTCCTGTTCTGTTCTCATTTCATATGTTGTAAATATTCCATGTAATTCATCCATACTCAATGTAGCCAAATCTTGTCTTTCTTCTAGAGCCAAGATTTTAGGGTTAAATCTCATTGGGAGAGATCTCAGTATCTTTTGCACAATAACTGAATTTTCAATCTTTTCTTCCAATCCTCTTATAGTATTCACAATTTCATCGACTCGAAGAAAATAAGTTTCAATATATTCATCTTCCTTAATTCTCAGATGTTCAAATTCTCCTCTATAAATATGAATTTTGTCCCCTTTGACTTTAGCATATCCTTCATACACATTCTTGAGCTTGTCCCAGATTTCCTTTGTAGAATCACAATGCATAACCTTAACAAATTGTGAACCTGTTATACCACTTGGAATGACATTCATTGATCTGGGATATTTTAATTAATGTGACTTATTAAAGAATTGTATTAAATGAGCATAAATTGAAATGCACCATAAAGAAGGAAAGCTCGATGATAAAGAGGCATAAGCATCAGATCTGAACACAAAAACTTGATAACAGAGTTAGTCCCTGGTGGACTACGTCTTTGGGTCCTTCTCTCAAATGGGTATGTAACAACCTTAATTAATCTTTTAATAAATATTAGTTTAATAAGTATTAGATTAATAAATATTAGTCTAATAAACTATTAAAATAGATTTTATTTTTATTTTGATGAAGACTTAGTTTATAATATAATGGTTATTGGTAGATGGGCCAATTTATGGGAGGGATAAGGTGGTTGAGTGATTAATGAAGGGAAGGTAGTGGATAATGAAGGGAAAGGGAGAGCACTCAGGAAGGGGGATCTTTTTGTGTTTGATTAATATTTTCATATGAGGAGAAGGTGAAGGGAGGAACAGTTTGGGTTGCATCTGTTTTATTGGTTTTACTTGCAGCTTTCTTGAGGACTCTCATAGGGGCACGTGTTGCTGGGAATTTTGGGCTCGGGAGCCAGAAAACTATAAGGAATCCTAGGGCTAAGGAGTCAGACAAGTTGTTCCTAGTTGGCTGGGAGGTTAATGAGTTTTGGGCAGAGCTTCAATTTTGGCAAAGCTTCAGAACAACATCAGTTTGAGGTAGATACGTTCCGTTATCATTATTATTTTTTTGTTGTTCATTATTGTTATACTGTTCATTATTATTATTTTGAACATGTTGTTCATTATTATGTTATTCATTTTTTTTTATAGTATGCTGAACATTATTATTATGTTGAATAGTGAACTGAAAAGAAAATATGATAGAATTTATATATTTAAATTATGATTTATAAGGATCTGTATGGACAGGCCTTACAGGGTAGGCCTTTTTATTAACTCAGCAAAAGAATTTGGCAAAATAAATATGTATACCTCATTCTAGAGTTAAGCTGCAGTAGTTTGATCATATCAGAAAACAAACAGCACCACTAAAATCATGACATCGAATTACCCAAAAACGACTATCTCCACGCCTCGATCTGAGTCTTTCACTTTCAGGCCCATGAGAAATTTTGTCTCGGTTTCTATGCTTGGAACCTGCAATTAATTTATTCAAAATTTACCTTGAAAGTTGTGTCGAGTCGTACTATCGCGGGCCCTGCTTCCCCTTGTGCACTGGAAAAATTCAATTTTTAAATTAAAAACTGGGTGAACTAAACAATTTGGTTGTTTGGCCCATTGGTTGTTGGATGTTTATTAAATTCTTGACTGTTGGGGGAGGTCCCGGGGTCAAACTCGTGGGCATCCCCTTTTGGGCTCCTTCGTTGTAACTACTACTAAATTTGGTTCTTAATTCTAGAGAACTGTTGTTATAATAAAGGGTTTGTCGCTAGTTTGGTGGTACCACTAACTTTGGCATACCGATTAATATTTTGGTCAGATGAAATTTCAAATACGGCGGATTTTTGGTTGCTCGGTGGGATATGCCACCAAATATGGTGGAACCACCACCAGATTTGGTGGACAATATATATATATATANGGTCATCTTTCCAAGTCACGTTTCGGGTGGTTGTACATATGCCACGTGGTTGTATAGACTGCAACGTGGCACTTTTCCATTGGTCCACGGATAGACCAGAAAAGGCCAAACATGAGTGACACATGGTAGGCTCTAGTGCTACCATGTCATCATGCTGACAACATCATGACACATTTCACCCTCTGCATGTTCCACGTACCCTGTATGGATGCTGAAATCAGCAGTACGAATGTTGACTCATCCTTGCTGGTTGGGTTAGGTTGACCAAAACTTTTACCACAAATATATTTTGATTCGTAATTATGTTTGATGAGCCTTTACGCCGTTGGAAAGATTGCAACGCGATCTTCATGATGGTGCCAATTTTTCTGAGTTTTAAGGACTTTGGATTTTTTCCCTTTCTCTGTTTATTGAGGCCATTTTGAGCTTCCTAAGGTGCTTCTATGAATTCTGAGTTATCCTTAGACTTCTATGGATCCTTTTTGGATCATTCCTTCCCACTGAGAGCTTTTGGGACCACCAAAATCTTTCATCAATCAAGATATAAGTGAGGGAAGAGTTGCCTCACCTTGTCCTTCTCAATCCACTTTGCTTTGCTTGGATGTGTGCCCTTTAAGCCCACTCAAATATAATCAACATCACCCCTGCGTGAAGTATTGTCCTTCTTCCCATGATGATATCTTCCTTTAACTTGTCCAATTACTGAGGAGAAAACTCATCAACTGAATGTATCAAAACTTCCTCACCCTGATCCATGATCATGGGAGGCTAAAAAAGTTTCAATTTTTCCACATTTACAGCTGAGTAGATATGCATATAAAGTGGAATATCTAAATTAAAAGAATTAGTGTCATTTTTCTCCAAAATAGTGAAGGGTCCATATTGGATAGGCTTGAGTTTCTTTCCTTCACCCTTCAACCGCTCCTTGCTGATGTGAAGCCATACTTGGTCTCCAACCTAGAACTGATGATCAACCTTGTGTTTGTCATGTCGCACTTTATGCTGTGCTTGACTCTTGTCCAACCGTTCCCTAACTGCTTGGTGTACGTGTTGGATCCTTTGAATGAACTTGTGCCCCTGTCTTCATTTCTTTATTCATTAGAATCAACATCTTTCCCATACATCGAGTCCAAAGGGACCTTAGGAAAATACCCAAAACATGTCTTGAATGGTGAACATTAAGTGTAGGAATGTAAATATTGATTGTAAGCATGTTGTACATAGGGTATCTATTCATCCCACAACTTGGGATGCTTGCTGCAATAGCCTCAAAGCAAAAGTAATATTGTTTGGTTAACAACCTATGTTTTCCCGTCGGTTTGTGGATGGAAAGAAGTTCTCCTATTCAACTTAGTGTCCATCATTCTCCACAAGTTTGTCCAAAAATATCCAAGGAATCGAGTATCTCGATATGAGATAATGGATGTGGGTAACCCAAAGTGAACCCAAACATATCGAAAGAAGAGATTAGTAGTCTGCTCAACAATGATATGCTTTTTACATGGCATCAAGATACACATCTTTCTAAACATATCCACTACAACATACAAATAGTCATGACCCCTTTTCAACATTGGTAAACCCCCTACAAAATGCATGGAGATACTCTCCCATGGATGGGATGGAACATGAAGTGGTGAGTATAGCCCCAATTTTCCATTAGTGGGCTTACAAGTAGAACACATCACACACCCCTTTACATATTTAGTTACAATTTATTTCATCTGAGGCCAGTAACAAAACCTTTGAAGATGAGCCATAGTTTTTCCTACCCTAAAATGCCCAGACACAAGAGAAGTGTGAGCTTCGCGTATTACATGGACTTGTTCACTTGTAGGAAAACATAGATTTCCAAGATGGTAG
Source organism: Picea glauca (assembly GCA_000966675.3). Taxonomy (NCBI): domain Eukaryota; kingdom Viridiplantae; phylum Streptophyta; class Pinopsida; order Pinales; family Pinaceae; genus Picea; species Picea glauca. The sequence goes on from JZKD02S1868044.1 coordinate 383,077, forward strand.
AGTAGTTTTCCATGCAAACAATAGTTCTCTACTTGTGCACCATGGGTTATCTTCTCAAATACCTCTTTAAAATATTCATCAACAACATATTTTTCCACATAGTTATCATGAGATAAAGGAGCATTCTTCAAAATAATAGAAGCAACAATAGGAGGCCTAGAAAGCATATCAGCTACCTTGTTACTTGTACCCTTTTTTTATTTGATTACAAAATGAAATTGTTGAAGAAAACCCATCCACCTATAATGTTGAGATTGTTGTAGCTTGGTTTGTGCTTGGAGATACTGTAAGGGTTGATGATATGTATGTATGATTGTTTCCTTCCCTAACAAGTAGTGCTTCCATTTATTTACACTTTGAACTAATGCATACAACTCTTTATCATGTGTAGGATAGTTAACAACAACTTGGTTAAAATTTAATGTTATTGGAAAAATCAATAAGTGTGAGCACAAATGGATCTCCCTATCTTCACCTCGAAACTAGAAAAAAACAACACAGAATATAAAACTTTCCCTAAGTTTCAATTATCAAGCATACTAACTAACAAGAGATAAATGGAATACCTTCTAAATGTCGCTTGTCCTCACTAGTGTCATCCTCTCTCCATTCCAAGGCTTATGGGATGTTGAACCTGTAAAAAGACATAATCCAATGAAGTGAAAGAAATGATGTATACTCAAAAAAACTTATGTATGTGATCAAGGAGTCATACAATAAAATAAGACCAATTTTATGGGAAAGAAATATATCACTATATTAAAGATATGAAAAGGAGAATACAACCAATGCCTTAATGTTGTAGGGTCCCTTCCAATATTTCCTTGCTTCCCACACACTTCTGCTTCATAGATTCTGAGACCAACAATCTATCTTGACAAGACAAATCTCAAAGAAAACATAAGCCCAAAAACTCCAAGCTACAAAACTCAAGCACTAGCCATTCCAAAAAACTAGATTTCCCATGAGAACTCTTCTCCTTTTATAAGATGAAAAGGATAGGGTGAGGAGGTTAGGATGAACCCACTAGAACAGGGATTCTACTCATATCCAAACCAATTAGAAGCCACCTCACCCTCGAAGCTTCCATTCTAGAAATGTTGATAAGATGCTTTTTTTCTTCGTAAACAAGATCGTCACACCCTTAAAACTTAGCAAACTGCGACAACATCGCATGCCACTGTGGTGAAACCTGTGAAGATCCTCAATAATCACACTCTTAACAATGAGAAAGGTTAGATGATCCCTTTTTATAAGGTTTTACAAAGGAAAATATAATTTTCATCTTTCTGGGAAAATGTGTCTTCATTTTTCTTCAGGGATTCAGGCCATTGATCCTTCTAAAGACAAAGGATAGGTGTTCATCATTAACGGTAATAGGGGTGATTAAAATAATGTGTAATAGTTTCGGAGTGGTAATATTGCATCAATAATGCAACCATGGTGTATCTGCTAGCATCAGTATCAATCTCGAAAGGTTGTTGAAGATTCAATAGTGCTAATACTGGTGCAGTACTGATCTTTTCCATCAAAGTTTAGAATTCTTTTTGTTTCTTTCATCCCCACTAAAAAGTGTTCTTCACATTGGTTAAGGCATGCAAAGGAGTTGTGATGAAAGAGAAATTTTCTATGAATCCCCTCCAATACTGAACTACACCCAAGAAGCTTTGTGTTTCGATTACAATTGTGGGCTCATGCCAATTTACAATTACATCAATTTTGGAAGGATCAATTTTCAATTGTCCTCCTACAATATGACCTAAGTACACTGGTGCAATCTTGTCGAATTCACATTTGGACAATTTTACATACAACTTTTCCCTTTGCAAAGTATCTAATACTTTCTTTACATGCCTTACATGTTCATCCCATGTCCTACTGAATATAAGAATGTCGTCTAAATATACAATTACAAAATCATCTAGAAATTGAATCAATACATCATTCATCACACGCATGAAGGTTGTCGGAGCATTACAAAGCCCAAACGACATAACTAACCACTCAAACAATTCTTGTTTGGTTTTAAAGGCAATTTTCCATGCATCCTGTTCTACAACCCTGATTTGATGGTATCCACAGCGCAAATCCAACTTAGTGAAATAAACAACATTCTCTAATTGATCAAGTAAATCATCTATATGAAGAAGACGGTATCGATTTTTCACCATGACTTTATTTAAGGCTCGGTAATCAACACACATTTTCCATGTGCTATCCTTCTTTGGCACCATCACTATCGGAGAACCACAAGGAGATGAACTGGGCATGATGACCCCTTGATCCAATAAGCCTTGTACTTGCTATTTGATTTATGTCATCTTTACAACTAACACCCTATACATTCCCACATTAGTAAGAGGAGAATTTTGTTGAATATGTATTTCATGTTGGATTTCCCTCTTAGGAGGTAATCCATCTGGTTCCTTAAAAATGTCATCATACTTAGAAAAAATATCAATTAATTCTTTCTTATGAGAAGGATCACATCCTTGGAATGCGTCAGATGTTCCAACATCCTTTTCTCTTATGGCCATGAGTACATATCTCTTATTAGTGTTTATGAGTCTCTTCATTTGTCCTGCACTAACAAGTCTTGTGTTTTCCCTCATGTCATGGGAACTAACAATATATTCTACTCCCCCTTTAGTAAAGTGATATTTGTTCTCATGACAAAATAATACTTTTTTTTTATCATAAAGATAAGGACTCCCTAGAACTATGCAATATATATCAAGTGATACAACATCCAAATCCACTTCATCAATCAAATTTGAAGCAATAGAAAATCTGACCATACACTGCTTGGTGACATTAAGTTTTTCTTTATCACATACCCAACCAAGAGGATAAGGCTTTGGATGTGGTTTAGTTTCAAGACCCATATTTTTGACAAGTTCTTTAGATATCAAGTTTACTTGGGAATCTAGATCAAACAATGTATCTATCTTAGTGTGCTTAGATACAATTCTTATGTGAAATAATTCATTCCTATTTCTTTCATCATCATGAGATTCATTATTGGAATTTGAACTAGCATGAAGGGAATATTTACCTTTTACTCCAACTGTTGTGATATTTTCCTTGTCTCTTGAATCAGAACCAAGATCTTGTTGCACTGTAGCAAAGGTCTTCGTCTTCCCCTTTCCACTGAACTATTTCGGTATTTTCTCTAGATGTAATTTCCAATAATATTCATCATCGTGACCATTCTTCTTGCAATGAGTGCAATATTACTTTCCTTCTTCCCTCTTTACAATGGAGGTCTTTTTGACCTTCCTTTGAAACTTTCCTTTAAAGTTATTATGTGGGAATTTGGAAGGTTTCTTCATGGGATCTTCTTGAACATGCACACAAACTTCGTCAAGACTGGTGTGATTAAATAATAGTAAAGTATGACAAATGTAACTATGAAGTGCACCAATATACTTCATGAAAGATTCATAAGAATCTAAAGGAATGTTTAATGAAACAACTTTCTTCCTAAATTCTTTCATGAAACCTTGTACTATTTGACCTTTACTTTGTCTTAAAAGTTTTCCATTCCATCATTGCTTTATGTAAATAAGCCAATGGATAATTTTTTTTCCTTATTGTTGATTTAAATTCCGACCATGAGGAAAGAATATTACCACACTTACTTATGTCATGAAGTTTGCTCTCCCACCATATGAGAGCAGTGACGTCCAATTGAAGAGAGGCCAATTTCACTTTAACTTCCTCTTCATCAATCTGTTGAACATGACAATATACTTCAACCTTTCGGATCCAATTATCTAGATTTTCAGGATTAGCATCTCCATTAAACATAGGTAAAGAAAATTTTACATCAAGCTTTAATAATGGTTTCTTAAAAGAAGCTTTATGGCTAGAATGATGAGAACGATGAGAATCAGAGGAAGAAGAGATAGAAATCGATGGTGAATATGGAGGCTCAAGAGGGTCTCCTCCAACCCCTTGATTCAATGAAGCAGTTTTATCTACTGATGCTTCATTTTTCTTCCCTTTCTTTGTCATTCTCTTCTTGTAATGTCCATACATTTTCTCGACCATATCTAACATGTGATTGAATACCATTTGAAATTTTTTCTCATGTTCATCACGCTTGTCCTCTTCATCCATTTTCTTCCTTTGAGATACATGACCAACTTCGGGGTTGAAAGTCTTAAGTGTTCCTTCACCATGTTTATGCTTGGCCCTTCCTTCGGTTGAATACCATGTTAAGCCCTAATATTGGCCCATTACCCTTAATTGGGGCATATTAGATTAGTAATGTTATTTATTACCCCTTAATTGGGGCAGATTAGATTAGTAATGCTATTTTATTTATGTCGGCTTTAATCCATTAGTTGTAATTATACATCCTAGTCTCCTATATATACCAAGGAGACATTTTCATTTTGAATCATCTTGTACTNTTGAGGCCATTTTGAGCTTCCTAAGGTGCTTCTATGAATTCTGAGTTATCCTTAGACTTCTATGGATCCTTTTTGGATCATTCCTTCCCACTGAGAGCTTTTGGGACCACCAAAATCTTTCATCAATCAAGATATAAGTGAGGGAAGAGTTGCCTCACCTTGTCCTTCTCAATCCACTTTGCTTTGCTTGGATGTGTGCCCTTTAAGCCCACTCAAATATAATCAACATCACCCCTGCGTGAAGTATTGTCCTTCTTCCCATGATGATATCTTCCTTTAACTTGTCCAATTACTGAGGAGAAAACTCATCAACTGAATGTATCAAAACTTCCTCACCCTGATCCATGATCATGGGAGGCTAAAAAAGTTTCAATTTTTCCACATTTACAGCTGAGTAGATATGCATATAAAGTGGAATATCTAAATTAAAAGAATTAGTGTCATTTTTCTCCAAAATAGTGAAGGGTCCATATTGGATAGGCTTGAGTTTCTTTCCTTCACCCTTCAACCGCTCCTTGCTGATGTGAAGCCATACTTGGTCTCCAACCTAGAACTGATGATCAACCTTGTGTTTGTCATGTCGCACTTTATGCTGTGCTTGACTCTTGTCCAACCGTTCCCTAACTGCTTGGTGTACGTGTTGGATCCTTTGAATGAACTTGTGCCCCTGTCTTCATTTCTTTATTCATTAGAATCAACATCTTTCCCATACATCGAGTCCAAAGGGACCTTAGGAAAATACCCAAAACATGTCTTGAATGGTGAACATTAAGTGTAGGAATGTAAATATTGATTGTAAGCATGTTGTACATAGGGTATCTATTCATCCCACAACTTGGGATGCTTGCTGCAATAGCCTCAAAGCAAAAGTAATATTGTTTGGTTAACAACCTATGTTTTCCCGTCGGTTTGTGGATGGAAAGAAGTTCTCCTATTCAACTTAGTGTCCATCATTCTCCACAAGTTTGTCCAAAAATATCCAAGGAATCGAGTATCTCGATATGAGATAATGGATGTGGGTAACCCAAAGTGAACCCAAACATATCGAAAGAAGAGATTAGTAGTCTGCTCAACAATGATATGCTTTTTACATGGCATCAAGATACACATCTTTCTAAACATATCCACTACAACATACAAATAGTCATGACCCCTTTTCAACATTGGTAAACCCCCTACAAAATGCATGGAGATACTCTCCCATGGATGGGATGGAACATGAAGTGGTGAGTATAGCCCCAATTTTCCATTAGTGGGCTTACAAGTAGAACACATCACACACCCCTTTACATATTTAGTTACAATTTATTTCATCTGAGGCCAGTAACAAAACCTTTGAAGATGAGCCATAGTTTTTCCTACCCTAAAATGCCCAGACACAAGAGAAGTGTGAGCTTCGCGTATTACATGGACTTGTTCACTTGTAGGAAAACATAGATTTCCAAGATGGTAGAGTAGTTTTCCATGCAAACAATAGTTCTCTACTTGTGCACCATGGGTTATCTTCTCAAATACCTCTTTAAAATATTCATCAACAACATATTTTTCCACATAGTTATCATGAGATAAAGGAGCATTCTTCAAAATAATAGAAGCAACAATAGGAGGCCTAGAAAGCATATCAGCTACCTTGTTACTTGTACCCTTTTTTTATTTGATTACAAAATGAAATTGTTGAAGAAAACCCATCCACCTATAATGTTGAGATTGTTGTAGCTTGGTTTGTGCTTGGAGATACTGTAAGGGTTGATGATATGTATGTATGATTGTTTCCTTCCCTAACAAGTAGTGCTTCCATTTATTTACACTTTGAACTAATGCATACAACTCTTTATCATGTGTAGGATAGTTAACAACAACTTGGTTAAAATTTAATGTTATTGGAAAAATCAATAAGTGTGAGCACAAATGGATCTCCCTATCTTCACCTCGAAACTAGAAAAAAACAACACAGAATATAAAACTTTCCCTAAGTTTCAATTATCAAGCATACTAACTAACAAGAGATAAATGGAATACCTTCTAAATGTCGCTTGTCCTCACTAGTGTCATCCTCTCTCCATTCCAAGGCTTATGGGATGTTGAACCTGTAAAAAGACATAATCCAATGAAGTGAAAGAAATGATGTATACTCAAAAAAACTTATGTATGTGATCAAGGAGTCATACAATAAAATAAGACCAATTTTATGGGAAAGAAATATATCACTATATTAAAGATATGAAAAGGAGAATACAACCAATGCCTTAATGTTGTAGGGTCCCTTCCAATATTTCCTTGCTTCCCACACACTTCTGCTTCATAGATTCTGAGACCAACAATCTATCTTGACAAGACAAATCTCAAAGAAAACATAAGCCCAAAAACTCCAAGCTACAAAACTCAAGCACTAGCCATTCCAAAAAACTAGATTTCCCATGAGAACTCTTCTCCTTTTATAAGATGAAAAGGATAGGGTGAGGAGGTTAGGATGAACCCACTAGAACAGGGATTCTACTCATATCCAAACCAATTAGAAGCCACCTCACCCTCGAAGCTTCCATTCTAGAAATGTTGATAAGATGCTTTTTTTCTTCGTAAACAAGATCGTCACACCCTTAAAACTTAGCAAACTGCGACAACATCGCATGCCACTGTGGTGAAACCTGTGAAGATCCTCAATAATCACACTCTTAACAATGAGAAAGGTTAGATGATCCCTTTTTATAAGGTTTTACAAAGGAAAATATAATTTTCATCTTTCTGGGAAAATGTGTCTTCATTTTTCTTCAGGGATTCAGGCCATTGATCCTTCTAAAGACAAAGGATAGGTGTTCATCATTAACGGTAATAGGGGTGATTAAAATAATGTGTAATAGTTTCGGAGTGGTAATATTGCATCAATAATGCAACCATGGTGTATCTGCTAGCATCAGTATCAATCTCGAAAGGTTGTTGAAGATTCAATAGTGCTAATACTGGTGCAGTACTGATCTTTTCCATCAAAGTTTAGAATTCTTTTTGTTTCTTTCATCCCCACTAAAAAGTGTTCTTCACATTGGTTAAGGCATGCAAAGGAGTTGTGATGAAAGAGAAATTTTCTATGAATCCCCTCCAATACTGAACTACACCCAAGAAGCTTTGTGTTTCGATTACAATTGTGGGCTCATGCCAATTTACAATTACATCAATTTTGGAAGGATCAATTTTCAATTGTCCTCCTACAATATGACCTAAGTACACTGGTGCAATCTTGTCGAATTCACATTTGGACAATTTTACATACAACTTTTCCCTTTGCAAAGTATCTAATACTTTCTTTACATGCCTTACATGTTCATCCCATGTCCTACTGAATATAAGAATGTCGTCTAAATATACAATTACAAAATCATCTAGAAATTGAATCAATACATCATTCATCACACGCATGAAGGTTGTCGGAGCATTACAAAGCCCAAACGACATAACTAACCACTCAAACAATTCTTGTTTGGTTTTAAAGGCAATTTTCCATGCATCCTGTTCTACAACCCTGATTTGATGGTATCCACAGCGCAAATCCAACTTAGTGAAATAAACAACATTCTCTAATTGATCAAGTAAATCATCTATATGAAGAAGACGGTATCGATTTTTCACCATGACTTTATTTAAGGCTCGGTAATCAACACACATTTTCCATGTGCTATCCTTCTTTGGCACCATCACTATCGGAGAACCACAAGGAGATGAACTGGGCATGATGACCCCTTGATCCAATAAGCCTTGTACTTGCTATTTGATTTATGTCATCTTTACAACTAACACCCTATACATTCCCACATTAGTAAGAGGAGAATTTTGTTGAATATGTATTTCATGTTGGATTTCCCTCTTAGGAGGTAATCCATCTGGTTCCTTAAAAATGTCATCATACTTAGAAAAAATATCAATTAATTCTTTCTTATGAGAAGGATCACATCCTTGGAATGCGTCAGATGTTCCAACATCCTTTTCTCTTATGGCCATGAGTACATATCTCTTATTAGTGTTTATGAGTCTCTTCATTTGTCCTGCACTAACAAGTCTTGTGTTTTCCCTCATGTCATGGGAACTAACAATATATTCTACTCCCCCTTTAGTAAAGTGATATTTGTTCTCATGACAAAATAATACTTTTTTTTTATCATAAAGATAAGGACTCCCTAGAACTATGCAATATATATCAAGTGATACAACATCCAAATCCACTTCATCAATCAAATTTGAAGCAATAGAAAATCTGACCATACACTGCTTGGTGACATTAAGTTTTTCTTTATCACATACCCAACCAAGAGGATAAGGCTTTGGATGTGGTTTAGTTTCAAGACCCATATTTTTGACAAGTTCTTTAGATATCAAGTTTACTTGGGAATCTAGATCAAACAATGTATCTATCTTAGTGTGCTTAGATACAATTCTTATGTGAAATAATTCATTCCTATTTCTTTCATCATCATGAGATTCATTATTGGAATTTGAACTAGCATGAAGGGAATATTTACCTTTTACTCCAACTGTTGTGATATTTTCCTTGTCTCTTGAATCAGAACCAAGATCTTGTTGCACTGTAGCAAAGGTCTTCGTCTTCCCCTTTCCACTGAACTATTTCGGTATTTTCTCTAGATGTAATTTCCAATAATATTCATCATCGTGACCATTCTTCTTGCAATGAGTGCAATATTACTTTCCTTCTTCCCTCTTTACAATGGAGGTCTTTTTGACCTTCCTTTGAAACTTTCCTTTAAAGTTATTATGTGGGAATTTGGAAGGTTTCTTCATGGGATCTTCTTGAACATGCACACAAACTTCGTCAAGACTGGTGTGATTAAACAATAGTAAAGTATGACAAATGTAACTATGAAGTGCACCAATATACTTCATGAAAGCTTCATAAGAATCTAAAGGAATGTTTAATGAAACAACTTTCTTCCTAGATTCTTTCATGAAACCTTGTACTATTTGACCTTTACTTTGTCTTAAAAGTTTTCCATTCCATCATTGATTTATGTAAATAAGCCAATGAATAAATTTTTTTCCTTATTGTTGATTTAAATTCCGACCATGAGGAAAGAATATTACCACACTTACTTATGTCATGAAGTTTGCTCTCCCACCGTACGAGAGCAGTGCCTTCCAATTGAAGAGAGGCCAATTTCACTTTAACTTCCTCTTCATCAATATGTTGAACATGACAATATACTTCAACCTTTCGGATCCAATTATCTAGCTTTTCAGGATTAGCATCTCCATTAAACATAGGTAAAGAAAATTTTACATCAAGCTTTAATAATGGTTTCTTAAAAGAAGATTTATGGCTAGAATGATGAGAACGATGAGAATCAGAGAAAGAAGAGATAGAACTCGATGGTGAATATGGAGGCTCAAGAGGGTCTCCTCCAACCCCTTGATTCAATGAAGCAGTTTTATCTACTGATGCTTCATTTTTCTTCCCTTTCTTTGTCATTCTCTTCTTGTAATGTCCATACATTTTCTCGACCATATCTAACATGTGATTGAATACCATTTGAAATTTTTTCTCATGTTCATCACACTTGTCCTCTTCATCCATTTTCTTCCTTCGGGATACATGACCAACTTCGGGGTTGAAATTCTTAAGTGTTCCTTCACCATGTTTATGCTTGGCCCTTCCTTCGGTTGAATACCATGTTAAGCCCTAATATTAGCCCATTACCCTTAATTGGGGCATATTAGATTAGTAATGTTATTTATTACCCCTTAATTGGGGCATATTAGATTAGTAATGCTATTTTATTTATGTCGGCTTTAATCCATTAGTTGTAATTATACATCCTAGTCTCCTATATATACCAAGGAGACATTTTCATTTTGAATCATCTTGTACTTGAACATTTAAGTGGGGTAAAAGGAGGTTTCCCCCTCGAAGAGGCTTATTATCTGAAATTATCTCTTTATCAAGGCGTTGATTACTTTTCCTGAGGCTTTTGTATGCTATATTGATGTTTGGTTCTTAACATATGGTATCAGAGCTCAAAGTCTTGGGGTTTCGCTGCTACATCTGAGACATCGTGGAATTTTTGCTATAAATTTTTTTCTACAACGTTTTAGAAGGAACGGCTTGGAGGATATTTAGTAGACGGATCAAGGTACGTTGGGTTCAAAATTAAACTCTTGAGGCCTTATACTTTCGGAGATACATCCTGTACAAGATAAGGTTCTGGAATCATCCCGAAATGAGTCTTTGCGGAATTTTCGCTATAAAACAATTTTTGTAACGTTTCAGACCCTGAACACCGGAGGCCATTTACAAAAATTAGTAATGTATCTGTATTAAAATTTTCAGCTTCTGGGTCATCTTAAATACGTAGATACACCCTGTGTAAGATAGGGTATCTGACTAGTCCTATTGGCTAGTCTCAAGAAGGTGTTCCAGGTAAAACAATAATAACTTCTTCCTAGAGTATCTGAATTGCATGGGACTGGTTGCATTGGATTTTGGACAGTCTGTAGTATTTTGGGTGCGAGTGTCAGAATTTTATATCAATTATTTTGTGTGGGGCACACTATACAAGTGAGATCTCATGGAAAGGCCAAAAATCGACAAGTTGTGGGGAAGTTACCGGAAATTCCACTTGGCACATCCAATTTTGATCAGACCTATGGCATTGAAGAGAAGAAATATCAGAGAAATACATAAGAGAAAGTTTCATACCCAGAAGGGCCAAAAATTGGGAGATACAACAGAAGAANAGTTTTATCTGCTGATGCTTCATTTTTCTTCCCTTTCTTTGTCATTCTCTTCTTGTAATCTCCATACATTTTCTCGACCATATCTAACATGTGATTGAATACCATTTGAAATTTTTTCTCATGTTCATCACGCTTGTCGTCTTCATCCATTTTCTTCCTTCGGGATACATGACCAACTTTGGGGTTGAAAGTCTTAAGTGTTCCTTCACCCTGTTTATGCTTGTCCCTAGTAAGCATTCACACTCAACAATTCAAGTCAAATATTATTGCTCTGATACCAACATGATCCAGGATCTTTTCATCAATGTGACTTATTAAAGAATTGTATTAAATGAGCATAAACTGAAATGCGCCATAAAGAAGGAAAGCTCAATGATAAATAGGCATAAGCATCAAATCTAAACACACAAATTTGATAACGGAGTTCGTTCCTGGTGGACTATGTCTCCGGGTCCTACTCTCAAATGAGTAGGCCTTTTTATTAACTCAGCAAAATAATTTGGCAAAATACATAAGTATACTCTATTCTAGATTTAAGCTACAAAAGATTTGCTCAGATAAGAAAACAAACAACACCACTGAAATTGTGCGTCGAATTACCCAAAAATTATTGTCTCCATGCCTCGATCCTAGTCTGGTACTTTTATGCCCATGAGAAATTTTGTCTCAGTTTTTGTGCTTGCAACCTACAATTAATTCATTAAAACATTACCTCAAAATTCGTGTCGAGTCTTACCGTCGCGCGCCCTGCTTCCCTCTGTGCACTGGAAAAATAAAGTTTTTAAATTAAAAATTGGGTGGACTAAACAATATGGTCGTTTGTCCCATTGGTTGTTTGATGTTTAATAAAGGCGTGACTGTTGGGGGAGGTCTCATGGTCAAACCCGCAGGCCTCCCCTTTTGCACTCTTCCGTTGTAACTGATACAAAATTTGGTGCTTAATTTTGGTGGATTGTTGTTATAACAAAGGGTTTGTCGTTAGTTTGGTGGTACCACTAAATTTGGCATACCGGTTAACATTTTGGTGGGATGAAAGTTCAAATATGGCGGATTGTTGGTTTCTCGGCGGGATATGCCACCAAATCTGGTGGAACCACCGCCAGATTTGGAAGACAATATATATATATATATATATATATATATATATATTGGATTTTCAAATGTTGGCCCTCATTGGGCATTTTCCCATTGCCACAAGGGAGCCCATGACTAGGCCATATGGAGTCCACTCATTGGCCCACGTCATCAACCTGCACAGTCATTGCCACATCATCTTTTCCTATTCATCTTGCCACATCACCTATCGAGTGGTTGTACAGATGCCACGTGGTTGTATGGACTGCCACATGGAACTTTTTCATTGGTCCATGGTCTGACTGGAAAAGACCAAAAATGAGTGACACGTGGAAGCCTCTAGTGTTTCCACATCATCATGTTGATGTCATCATGACACGTTTCTTCCTCTACGTGTGCCACATACCCTATACAGACATTGATGTCATCTTTACTGATGTTGACATCGACAGTGAAAATGATGATTCATCCCTATTGACTGGGCTAGGTTGACACAAACTTTGACCATGAATATCTTTTGATCTGTAACTCCATTTGACAAGCCATTTACGCCATTAGAAATCTTGTGACGTGCTCTTCACGATGATGCCAATTTTTCTGAGTTTTAAGGACTTTGAATTGTTTCCCTTTCTCTATCTGTTGAGGCCATTCTAAGCTTCCTGAGGTGCTTCTATGAATTCTGAGTTATCCTTATACTTATTTGAATCCATTTTGGTCATTCATAGCCTTTGAATTGTATTCACTAATATTTTTACCAACATTATCTGTTGGGGGAGAAACTAGTGTAGTGGGTCCATTTACTACATCTTGTCAAACATCAAATCCATGTGCCTGCAAAAATGCTCTCATTATTATGCTCCAAAAAGAAAAAAAATTCCCATCAAACAATGTTGTTCTAGTTTTGGTAAATTTTCCTTTCTTATCCATGATCTACCTTCTAGTGGTTAGATTGTTTCTAAAGGAACCCTCTCTGATACCAATTGTTAGAATATTCAAGAATACTAAGAGGGGATTTGAATCAATATAGATTTATTTCAACAATATTAAGCTTAAATTAATACATAAACATTAACAATTAATCATTTCATTCATCGGCACATAAACTCATACACATTGCACATAGAGTTTTACGTGGAAACCCAACTCATAGAAAACCATCAAAAAATTTCTTAAGTAGTTTCAAGATTTCACAAGAGCCAACTTGAAGGAAGCACCCACTCCCTTATCTTTACAGTATCTACTGGAAGGAGAAACCAATCCCCTTGGAATATTTTAAATGATGATACAAGATCAAATCAACCTTCAAATACAATCCCAAAATCACTTTTTAAATATGCATACAAAACTGCTCAGAATTGTACCTCAAATATGCAAACTTGTAATATTCGCCATGAGCTCATTTTTTTGTTTATGATTATGAAACTTGGACCTTACATATTAGGATCTATTCACCTTCTAATGTAACAAGTGTAATTCAATATAGACCTACCAAGCTTCATATATAATCATTTTATCTCGAACACTTGTTTGGGACTAGTTTTTGGATTAGTCACAAACCCTAGCTTCCAACAAGTATAAATTTGTACCTATAATGAATCAGGATCTAAAACTTGTACCCAATATTCTTCGATATCTTATATGAATTCCTACAAGTTTTTCTTCTTGAATCGTCCTCAAAAAAACATTGTAGATAAAATGGCATGATGACTCATTTTGAAGAAGAAAACCATAGTTTAAAGAACCTCAACTTTCGTTGAGTATAACTCCAAACTCGTAATGAGTCAAGACCTAAAATACGTACCCAATATTCTTCTCTATCTATTATGAAACACCTCCAAGTTTCTCTATCTGAATTGTTCGAGAAAAAACATTATATAAAAAATTCCAAGATGACCTTCAAAGAAAACCCTAGAACAAATCATCACAAGACTTCATCTTCCCTTGGAAATTCTCCCTTCACTTCATCTTCCCTTGGAAATTCTCTCCTCTAGGATGAAATAGACTCAACTTCCTTGGCTAGGTCAAATTGGTGTGATGCAAATTCCAAAGGAGACTCCTCTTATTTATATGAGTCTTATCCACATGATCGGGTGTAACCAATGGTCACAACTTTTGGGTCACACCTCTTCCTTAAGGATGGTCGACCTTTAGTGCTTCTTTACTTTACTTTAGGGGCTTCTTCTATTGGCCTTAGGGGATTATTGACTTTGATTTAGGGGATTCTTCTCTTGGCTTTAGGGGATTATTCACTTGTCTTTAGGGCCTTCTTCTCTTGGTTTTATGGGCTTCTTCACTTGACCTTAGTGACTTCTTCACTTGGTTTTAGGGATTCTTAAAGGCTCCTTTAAGAATCCATTTGCTTACAAATCAAAGTGGGCATGTCGCAACAACCACATGTTATCACATCCCGTGAGAGGCATGCTTAAAATCTATGCCATACGAGGACCACTTTGGATTTATATATGCTTATGTCAAGGCTTGTTCAAGGATCTTTAAGGCTTCTTCAAGTGGACACATCATCATCACTTTTAGGGTCTTATGGGGTTTTCTTTAGATATTATTCTAAGTTTGACATCAATGACAACCAATTTTTCAACATGTGGAAATTGTAGAAAGTAACTGAGGTGTCCAGGAGTATTAATACCCTGGCTACTAGTAAAGAAAGAATGCTTGAATGCATCCATTTGAAATTTTAATTTCATGTTATGTGTGGTGATTTGAGTTCATGATCATCTCAGAGCAGGAAGAATTCCTGCTATAATAATGAATTTGAATAAAAAAAACATGTGGTGAGAGGCCAGTTGATTTCCAACTCACCATGGAAAAGTGCCTAACACAAAATGTGGTAATCTAGAATCAATGCAGAAATTTTATGAAGATTGAATGCATTATAGAAAATCTCGATATGTTGAAATAATGCATGTGTAAGGAATGATAATTCATTTTATTTAATATTAATAGATAAAAGTGATGCAATTGGTAGTATGCACAATTTTAATAATTGTTTACAGGCCACTAAAAATGTGCCATGAGAATGTATGTGCATAAGAAACTAAGAATTTGTTTGGTTGTGTGATGATTGAAAATTGTAGGAAAAATGGTCTTGAATATCACAGCAATATCAATCCATAAGGAAGGCCAATTCTTGTTGTTGCAAAAGATCCAAACTTCTATGAGAAGGAAGTCTCATACTTGTGGGATTCGGCTCCTATAGGGAATTTGAAATCTTCGGGCAACAGATTGAAAGATTTTTTATTGAAATTGATGTAAAATATCTCACGATTACTATATGTGTGAATGATATAGGTGAGATGACATATATTTCTTAGAGGGACAGATGGAGGTTGTTGAGCTGGAAATGCATGGAAAAATACATTGATGTGACATAAATACCTTGCGATATTCCATGGTCACTACATATATGGTTGTGATATGTTAGAGTGGGCCTGAGGGGTGCCTTGGCAGAGAAATCCTAAGGGACACCTCGACTGTAAGACTTAGTGAGTCTCTATACCCATTCTTTGTAATAAATCCTTGGAAGGAAAGATGAATCACCTGAGGGAGTGTGAAGCAGAGAAGGGAATTCTTGAACCTGGAAGATGAGTAACTGTGAGTAAGAGGAGACTTCGATAAAAAATGTTATATGTTTATTAGGGTCATGATCACAATGAATATGTTAAAGGAAAAACAACGAGTCAAGTAAATTTGGCATCCATATGGATGGAGATCCATCTCTTGCACATATAATTATTGTGTTTATTGTGTTGAAATGTATATTTCCTCCTGAATTATGAAAAACAATGATTATTTATGCATTGAATTGGTTTTAATATGCATGATGTTTAATATTTGTTATAGGAATGTGTTGGAATGCCAAGGGTCTTTGAATAGACCTGACTGTGAGGGAAAAAGGGTTATAATTGTTGAAGTGGTTGAAGGGTGAAATCATGGTAGGTGTTGCTAAAATTCAAAGAACACCAAGGATGGTGTTCCTATTTAAGGGGGAGGGGAGGGGATGCAATGCCACATTTTTAACCCCCTAAATTAATTGTAATTAATTATGAATAGTAATGGTTATCTCTACATGGAGATAATATTTCCATGCTATGGCTTGTAAACAATGTGAATGTACTATTGTATAATGAAGAAGCCAAACAACTAACTGATGGGTGAAGCCTTGAGTACAAGTCATGATACCACTAGAGGAAGAGAAAGGGGTTAATTGTGTCAAGAGACCCCAAGACACCTTGGTAAATTGATGTTGAGAGTAATTTGACATTTTCCCCTTCCTCCAAAACCCAAGGTGCCAATTATTAAATGGTGCAGGGATGGGTAATTGGACCTGTACCTCCCACATAAATGGATGGGAGAAATGGAGAGGGACATCCATATAAAATCATGGAACACACAATTGCATGGGGGAAGGACTCAAGAAAATTGGGGAAGAAGGAAAATGATGGGCACATGAGGGGATGCATAGAGTAGAGCAACAACACATGGGTGTGTGCTAAGGGAGATATAATCCTGACCTAGAAAGTGGAAGAGATAGTGAAGTGTTGAGCCTACTGAGAACTATGGGAGGTTTTCTGTTAGGAATTGAGACCTTCACATTATCAAATGCATGATATTATAGATGATCTTCCTTGGTGGTATAATGAATTGGCATGGTGGTGTCCAGAATGTAGATTTTCATTGAATATGATCCTACGTTTGGGTGGAAACGTCTTCACCCATAGTCAGTTGGGAATGCTACAACTCACAAACAAATAAGTATTCTATGTACTCTATGTAATTGAATAAAAAGAATGAATGGTGTTTGTTTTTAAATTCATAAAACATATAAGCCTCTTTTGAATTCTTCATTATGTTGTAAAACATACAAATATGCTATGCTTGTGCAAGCTTTGAAACTGTATGTTCTATGAGGGAATCTAAGAGAGATAGAAAGAGCATGTATAGTGTTTCTCTTTGCATATTTTATTCCTTAATTTTCATTGTCCCCTGTGATGAATGATAAATGAAGAGATTTGTTCGAATATGTTATTCATATTTATTTTTCTATGCTTTATTTCCCTGGTTATTTAACCTATGGGGACATACCTTAAAGGAAGCCTAGATAGATAAATAAGTAASGGGTGTGTTATTTTTCTCTCGTTTGCCTTAAAATTCCTGTATAGATCCCTATCCCCTGTGAAAACTTGAAATTAGTGGGAATGTTTGAAATTTATATGAGCGAGGTGAGCTTTATGTCATGGGAAGCACCAAATCCCCCCCCCCCTCAAAACCATTTTTGTTTCCTTGTGCTTGGCCTTGCGATATAAAGTCCTCATAACACAAGCATGAAATATAGAGATCGAGAGAATAGATTCAAAGAGCCCGTTGAGTTCCCTACTTAAATATGACGTGGATTAGTAGTCGTCATATCAGAGGGTAGAATATCCCCAGATGTCTAATCAAGTTCGATTAGCTAGGAGACGTGGATCCCTCGGTTAACCGGGTATCAGATAATTGGGGCATGGGAAGGTTTGCATTGATGGCCTTAACATTTGTATGCATCCCGATGCCAGTAGGACAGGGTTCCACACAAGGTTCCACCATTAATCACCTATAAAGGAAGGACGGTGGTGATGTGNATATAAAGTCCTCATAACACAAGCATGAAATATAGAGATCGAGAGAATAGATCCAAAGAGCCCGTTGAGTTCCCTACTTAAATATGAGGTGGATCAGTAGTCGTCATATCAGAGGGTAGAATATCCCCAGATGTCTAATCAAGTTCGATTAGCTAGGAGATGTGGATCCCTCGGTTAACTGGGTATCAGATAACTGGGGCACGGGAAGGTTTGCATTGATGGCCTTAACATTTGTATGCATCCCGATGCCAGTAGGACAGGGTTCCACACAAGGTTCCACCATTAATCACCTATAAAGGAAGGACGGTGGTGATGTGTAATGTCCCTGGCCGCCGTCATCCCACTAGCCAAGAAAAACGCTACTGTGCGGAACAACATCATTCTCATACTTAATTAATAACATGCATTTAAGTCATATTAAACACATTTAACTCAAAGTAAGCACAAGATTACTGCTAACATAAATAATTCTTGTCATTAACAATAATTCATATGCACAACAGAATACATGATACATATAAGCATCACAAGAATGCAAAACATAATATTAAGCATAAGCTGATACTTATCTTTGAAAACATGGTAATTCCACCAACCACGTGCAGGCCTTCCACGAACCTCCCAGCCTTAGACCACTCTACTCATCATTCTCAGTAGTGGGTCACCCCCGAGCTGGGACTAAGCTCCACCCAAGGCAAGGAATCCTAGTCTAGGCTGAGGTTACAAGGAAAAATGTACAAAATAACTGGAAGGATTCTTTCCAGGATGCCTTCTTACGCTCACTAATCATGGACTCTCATTCTCCACATGCATGTTCTGCCCGAGAGTATACACCTTCACAAGCACAGTCCATCACTGCTTTACCTCCCTCTCTGGGTCTCGGTAACAGGCCGGATCAGGAAGTCTTAGAGCTCCGTAGCTGGTGCTGGACTCTCTTTGGAAGAATACCACTTCCTAGTAGACTCCTTCACCTGGAAATAGCTTCTCATCGGCCTGGCAGACTGCCTCTTCAACTAAGTGCCTTAAAACTTGGTCTTTAGCCCCTTCCAACTCAATTCCCGCACGGTGAGGATAACCACAACACAACCCCACTCAGGAAAACAAAAAATGAAAACCTATAGACAGATTGGGTATGGATTCAGCTCAACAATGGAAGATAGCCTAGGTTCTTGGACTCACAAGTCGACTTTCCCCTCCTGAGCAGTTCTCTCAATGGTGCATAGGTATGTCAAGGGAAGATGCAGACAAATAATGGAATCAGACGGATGATGTTTTGGTCTTCAGGGAGACATATTGATTTTCTGGTTCTTAGAGTTGCCTGAGGGTATCTGAAATTAGACGCAAAGGATGATGGAATGAGGAGTGACCCCCTCCACGACTGACTTCTGTAGTTTTTAACTACATGTGCCTGGGTCGACACATGTCACCCATGAAGCTAGATGCACTCCATCAGCATGCATTCCTCTCCAGGAACTTAGGACAAAACATATATTTCACATGGATTTTTGGAATAATATTAAAATATTATTCCCAAGGACTTAAGCCCCTAGGCTTAGCCCCTAGGCTCAACATTTAGCCTCTCTTTCCAACCTTCCAGCCCCCAATCCCTTACCCATTATTTGGAAGCTTAGTCCCCCATCACTCATTCATCATGATTGGTCTGCATGAAACGATGTTTATATTTTTATTAATGTTCTGCATGATTACATATACAAAAGCAGGCTCCCAGCCTTAACACTTAGGCTCTCCGGCCTAATAACACATAAGCCCACTAGATTATATAAACTTGGCTCACCAGCCTATAAAACATAATCAAAATTCATAATGCAAGCTTTATACTTGATAGACATGATTTACAACAGGGCTCGGCCTTGGGAACATTACAATCCCCTCCCCTTATTTTTGCACTATCCTCAGTGCAACTTTACATTGCATCTGCAAGCTTTTCAAAATTTTCAAAAAGATGCAGGTACTCTTCCTGCATAACATCTTCATGCTCCCATGTCGCGTCCTTAGGACCATACCAGGTCCACTGGACCTTTACAAGCCCTATAGCTCGATTATGAAGCTATTTGTTTTTCTTGTCCAATATGTGCACAGGATACACTTGCAGGACACCTTCTTGTTCCACCTGAATCACATTCCAATTGATAACATGATTAGCATCTGGTATATATTTCTTAAGAAATGAAACATGAAACACATTATGTACAATCATGGATGCACGTAATGCAAGCATATATGCAACTGGTCCAATCCTTTCCAGGATTTCAAATGGCCCACAAAATCTGGCTGCCAACTTGGCGCAACTTCCCAGCTTCAGGGAACTCCTGTTAGCTTTCACTTTTAGGAAAACATGATCACCCACTTTGAACTCTCTATGGGTTTTTTTCTTATTAGCATAACTTTTCTGCCTATCCTGGGCAGCTTTCAAATTCTGCTTAATTTTTATCATTTGATCCTCCATCTCCTTGAGCAACTCTGGCCCAACTACTGCCCTATCAGCTGGATTATCCCATCTCACTGGAGTATTTCACTTTCTTCCATAAAGTTCTTCAAATGTGCTTATCTTCAACGATTCATGATACCCATTGTTGTAGGCGAATTCTACCAAGTGAAGGTAGTCTTCCCATCTTGATGGTTTTTCCATCACATACGTTCTCAATATGTCTTCTATTACTCTGTTCACCCTCTCTATCTATCCATCAAACTTAGGATGATAAGATGTACTATAGTTCAGATTCATTTTGAATCCTTTGAACAATCCTTTCCAGAAATTCGAGGTGAATTTCGGGTCTCTGTCGAACACAATCATTTTAGGAATTCCATGCAATCGTGCCACTTCCTTCATGAAAATATCAGCAACATCTGTTGCCTTCTGAGTAGTTTTTAGTGGAATAAAATGGGCAGCTTTTGTAAGCTTTTCTAGCACCACCATGATCGAATCATGCAGCTTGGTTGTTCTGGGCAATCCCATAATAAAATCCATCGTAACTACTTCCCATTTCCACTCAGGAATGGGTAAAGGTTGCAACAACCCTGTTGGGTGCCTATGCTCAGCTTTAACTTTCTGGCACTCCATACATCTGGCGATGTATTCAACGATCTCTCTCTTCATACCCAACCAAAAGTAATGGCTCTTGACCGCTTCTACTGTTTTTTGATATCCAGGGTGCCCTTCATAAGGCACATTATGCATCTCCTGCAAAATCATCTATTTCAAGCACTAGACATTGGGTACAAAAATTTTGTTCTTGTACAACAGTATTCCATCTATTTCCAATTTATAAATTTCCATCTTCTGTGGCATCTTACCCTGTTGTATCTTGGCTACCAATTCTCTGTACTAGAGATCTACATTTGTAGCCTCCATAATTCTTCTTTTAATATCAGTTTGATACATGCTAATGGTTGTAGCATGTAATTCATGCACCCTCCTACTGAGTGCATCAACCACTTTATTCTCCTTTCCTTTGATATGCTTGATCTCAAAGTCGTACTCACATAGAAATTCCAGTCACCTACTTTGTCTAGCGTTTAAGGTTAGTTGATCAAAAAAATATTTTAGATCGTTGTGGTCTTTTCTCAATTTAAATCTCCTTCCCATGAGGTAATGTCTCCATTTCATCAGAGCGTGAACGATTGCTGCCAACTCCAAATCATGGTTTGCATAGTTCTTCTCGTACTCTTTTAATTTCCTAGACTCATAACAGATTACAAATCCATTCTGACTGAGAACTCCTCCCAACCCTTCTTTACATGCATCTGTGCACACCATGAAATCCATATTTGTATCTGCAATCCTCAAGATTGGAGCGTTGGTTAACAACTGCTTCAATCACTAGAAAATTTTCTCACACTCTTCAATCCACTGAAACTTTTTCTCCTTCCTTTGCAAGGAAGTGATAGGGTGAGTTATCTTTGAGAACCCTACGATAAACCTTATGTAATATCCTGCTAGAAACATAAAGGATCTAACTTCCACCACATTCCTTGGCGTTGACCATTCTCTGATGGCCTCAACCTTCTCAGGATCCACAACGATCCCTTCTTCTGAAATAATGTGCCCCAAGTAATGGATCTGCCTTTGATAAAACCAGCATTTGCTCAACTTGGCATACAGTTGGTGTTCTCTCAACACTTTCAGCACCATCCTTAGGTGTTGTTCATGCTCTTCCTCTGACTTGGAATACACCAAAATGTCATCAAGGAAGACGATGAAAAACTTGTCTAGATAGTCCCTGAATACTCCATTCATCAAGCTCATAAAAACAATGGGTGCATTTGATAGTCCAAACGGCTCCATTGTGAACTCGTAATGACCATACCTTGTTCTAAAGGTGGTCTTGTTGATGTCTTCATCCTTTATTCTTACATGGTGATATCCCGACCTGAGATCTATCTTCGAAAATATTTTCNATATGCTTGATCTCAAAGTCGTACTCACATAGAAATTCCAGTCACCTACTTTGTCTAGCGTTTAAGGTTAGTTGATCAAAAAAATATTTTAGATCGTTGTGGTCTTTTCTCAATTCAAATCTCCTTCCCATGAGGTAATGTCTCCATTTCATCAGAGCGTGAACGATTGCTGCCAACTCCAAATCATGGGTTGCATAGTTCTTCTCGTGCTCTTTTAATTTCCTAGACTCATAACAGATTACAAATCCATTCTGACTGAGAACTCCTCCCAACCCTTCTTTACATGCATCTGTGCACACCATGAAATCCATATTTGGATCTGCGATCCTCAAGATTGGAGCGCTGGTTAACAGCTGCTTCAATCACTAGAAAATTTTCTCACACTCTTCAATCCACTGAAACTTTTTCTCCTTCCTTTGCAAGGAAGTGATAGGGTGAGCTATCTTTGAGAACCCTACGATAAACCTTATGTAATAGCCTGCTAGAACCATAAAGGATCTAACTTCCACCACATTCCTTGGCATTGACCATTCTCTGATGGCCTCAACCTTCTCAGGATCCACGGCGATCCCTTCTTCTGAAATAATGTGCCCCAAGTAATGGATCTGCCTTTGATAAAACCATCATTTGCTCAACTTGGCATACAGTTGGTTTTCTCTCAACACTTGCAGCACCATCCTTAGGTGTTGTTCATGCTCTTCCTCTGACTTGGAGTACACCAAAATGTCATCAAGGAAGACGATGAAAAACTTGTCTAGATAGTCCCTGAATACTCCATTCATCAAGCTCATAAAAACAACGGGTGCATTTGAGAGTCCAAACGGCTCCATTGTGAACTCGTAATGACCATACCTTGTTCTAAAGGTGGTCTTGTTGATGTCTTCATCCTTTATTCTTACCTGGTGATATCCCGACCTGGGATCTATCTTCGAAAATATTTTCACACCTTTCAACTGATCGAAAAGATCGTCGATCCTCGACAGAGGATACTTGTTCTTGACAGTTACTTTGTTCAACTGTCTGAAATCAATGCACAGCCTCAACGTCCCATCCTTCTTCTTCACGAACAGGACCAGGGCACCCCAAGGTGACACGCTTGGGCGAATGTACCCCTTCTTTAGAATCTCTTCAAGCTGCAATTGCAACTATTTCAACTCTAGCGTACTCATTCTATAAGGAGCTTTCGACACTGGAACTACTCCAGGCGTCAAATTTATAAAGAAATTGATATCTCTCTTCGGAGGTAGTCTGGGTACCTCCTAAAATACGTCTTCAAACTCTGTTAATACCGCATGGTCTCCAATATTTGAGACTTCATTTCTGGATGCTTCCTCCACACGAGCTACAAACAATTGATAGCCTTTTATGTAGCACTTTTTCAACTACATTGCTGAGATTTCCCTAACAACCACAGCTTTGGGAATTATTCGGACTATTTTCCGATTCCCCTCCTCATCCAGGCATGTAAATTCCTTGTTACGACAATCCAGGAGGGCATGGTGCTGGTCCAACCAGTCCATCCCAATTAAACAGTCATAAGAGCCTAAAGGCAGAACATTCAATTTAGCCTCCGTGCTCAATCCCTTCATGTCCACCAGACATGACTTAACCAACTCAGTGACTTTCCTCTTGCTTCCTGTAGCCAACTGCACTAACCAAGACTTTTCATGTTTGCTTCTTGATAAATGCAAACTTTTCACCACTCTAGGGTCTATATAACTATGGCTATCCCCTAAATCAATTAAAATAATAAATGGTTGGTNTGATCGAAAAGATCGTCGATCCTCGACAGAGGATACTTGTTCTTGACAGTTACTTTGTTCAACTGTCTGAAATCAATGCACAGCCTCAACGTCCCATCCTTCTTCTTCACGAACATGACCAGGGCACCCCAAGGTGACATGCTTGGGCAAATTTACCCCTTCTTTAGAATCTCTTCAAGCTGCAATTGCAACTATTTCAGCTCTGGCGTACTCATTCTATAAGGAGATTTCGACACTGGAACTACTCTAGGCATCAAATTTATAAAGAAATTGATATCTCTCTTCGGAGGTAGTCTGGGTACCTCCTAAAATACGTCTTCAAACTCTGTTAATACCGCATGGTCTCCAATATTTGAGACTTCATTTATGGATGCTTCCTCCACACGAGCTACAAACAATTGATAGCCTTTTATGTAGCACTTTTTCAATTGCATTGCTGAGATTTCCCTAACAACCACAGCTTTGGGAATTATTTGGACCGTTTCCCGATTCCCCTCCTCATCTAGGCATGTAAATTCCTTGTTACGACAATCCAGGAGGGCATGGTCCTGGTCCAACCAGTCCATCCCAATTAAACAGTCATAAGAGCCTAAAGGCAGAACATTCAATTCAGCCTTCGTGCTCAATCCCTTCATGTCCACCAGACATGACTTAACCAACTCAGTGACTTTCCTCTTGCTTCCTGTAGCCAATTGCACTAACCAAGACTTTTCATGTTTGCTTCTTGATAAATGCAAACTTTTCACCACTCTAGGGTCTATATAACTATGGCTATCCCCTAAATCAATTAAAATAATAAATGGTTGGTTGTTAATCATACCTTCCACTTCAATCATGTGTGACTGAAATTCAGCTTGCTTATTGTCTAGGGCCGCATAGATCCTTGGCATTCTACTGCCCATGTCCTCCATTGTTTCAGCTTGTTGAACATTATGGACATCTCTTTCTTTGCCATTTTTATGGGGACAATCTTTGTACTTGTGGTTCTGTTTATAGCCCCAACACTGAATGGGCATCTGTCTCAACCTTTGTTCTCCCACTTCAGCCATTCTCGGCTCTCTAAATGATGGATGTCCTTGAGGACTATTTCTGAAAAAGGAAGGTTTGTTTCCCTTCTGCCTCTATTCTTTCTTAAACTTCTTCTGGTCATCCCAAGCCTTCTGAAACGTAGGCTTTTCTCTTTGCTTCTCACATAAGCATTTCTCTCTTCTTATTGTTTCTTCCATAGTCTTAGGATCATCATACTGAATCTTGTCACCAATGGGAGGTGGCAGTCCACTCAGATACCTCTGAATCTTGATAGCCTCATCTTTGATGAATGGAACATACTTTAGTAATTCCAAAAACCTTCATTTGTATTCATCAATGGTCATGTTGCCTAGCTTGAGTTCAAAGAACTCCTTCATATTTCTATCATAGTATCTTTTAGTCAGGTATTGCCTCTCGAAATACCTCTTGAATTCCTTCCATGCGATATCTTTTTCCCTGATGTGTTGCACCTGCACAAGTTGATCCCACCACATGGATGCCTTTCCCTTCAGTTGATACATGGCAATCCTGCCCTCTGCACGAGAGGAATAATTCTACAATTGAAAGTATTTCCTCATACCCTGCAGCCAAGTTTCAACATCTTCCTCCTTCTTATGTTCTCCATCGAACATTGGAGGCTTGATCTTGTTCATTTCCCCTTTCAATTCATCCATCTCAGATCTTCTGTTCTTTCTAGTAGGAGATGGGATTGAACTACTATGTGCTTCCCTACTGGAATGCTTCGGGGAGCGATGACGATGTCTACTGACACTCCTTGATCTTATTTTCCTCTCAGGGGTCCTACAACTCTCTGTCTTGCTTGAGTCACTCTCCTTTCTTAATTTATTTTCTATTCTTTCTAGACTCTTCAACATCCTTAAGTTGAATTGGCCCTGCCTATCCCTGACTTTCATGACCTTTCGGCTATCATGTCGGCGAGCCTGGGCATATTTCTACAATCTTTCAATGATTTTCATCATATGCCCTTCCTTATCCAATTCTCTTCCGTGCCCATTGCAGTTCGATCCTTCGACTCCCAAGTTGACATCCCTTCCTTCTCTTTCATTCTCTGAATTGGAGGCAATCCGCACTTCTTCCATTTCTATACTTGGTGTCACTTCCCGGCTGTCCTGACACTTGTTGAACTCCACACACACAACATGTAGTCAACCGAAGTTTTTCAAGCCCTAAACACTTAATAAAACTACAACATTCATAAACCAACGCAAATAAGAAAATGTTTTGATTTCACAAATTTTCTGAGCTCTGTTTGGCTCTGCAATTTCCAGTGATAGCCCCCTTTTTCTTAGTCCCCAACCCATGTGTCCATGGGCCATGATCAAATGCTAAGCTGCTAGGTGCTACAAGGCTCTCCAAACGAAACTTTGGGTTTCAGGATTTCGGGGCTTCGGGGTTTTTGGTTTCGGGGTTTTGGTCCTGGAGGTTCTCAAACTTGCTTCCCTCTCCAACTCACGACTTCCAAAAATTTGATTTCCTTACCCTCTGGGCCCACAGCACAAATTTCGCCCACCAAGGTAGTGACACATGGTGTCCTTAAGAAGGTCAACCTCACTCCCAGCGATGTCAGGGGGGGGGCACTACTTTTACTTTTTGTCTCGGAGTTTCAAGCATCAGGAGTTCGTGCATCTACACATATCGAACTTCCGTTTGCCAAAATTCTAAAATTACAGTCTATTCATCTACTTGATCCAATGGTCAAGTTCCTCTCCTACGATCTATGGTGTAGATCGTTTCGGGATTTCAGGGTTTCGGGTTTTCGTTAACCAGGAGTTCACGATGCAACGACTCCAAATCTCTTGTCACTATAATCCTTGAATTCCGATACATGAGTTCTTGTACGAGATCCAACGGTCCTTGATGATTTGAATCTAACGGTCTAGATCTTTTCAGAGTTTCGTGAATCGGGAATTCACGATGCAATGACTCCAAATCTCTTGTCGCTTCAATCCTCGAATTCCGATATGGAGATTCATGTATGAGATCAACGGTTGTGAGCCTCCCTTGATCCAACGGTCCAGATCTCTCCTATGCTTACCCCTATCAAATCTCTTTAGCCCTAACTTCCTCACTAGTTGGCTGGATCTGATGGCTCACAGGATTTCAGCACTTCTTCCTAGAAGCACTCCATCATCCGATTCTACCCTTGTTAATCTCTTTCGCGATTCAGGACTTGGAGTGACCAAGAATTTGGCTTGCGCTCCAAGTTCACGATCCCTGAATTCATGAAATGATCCAATGGTTAAAACCAACCACGATCAATGACCCATGTTTATTCTGGATCCTAGGGTGTCAAGTTTCTTCGCCCACTAACCACCTTGCAACTTTTGGGTATTTTACGGCCCTCGCGATTTCGTGAGTTCTCCACAGAGAATTCTGACCGTCCAACTCTACTTCTCAAGGACTTCTAGACAATGACTTGGTACCCTCCTTCTGAACCTTCATCTACTTGATCCAACACTTATGGTGTGGATTTATCTCTCTCCCTGTGGCCATATACCACATCGGCTGCAGTTTTATAATACCGCTACACCTCTTGAGCTTTGTAACATGGTCAAGTAGTCTGTTGACACTCAGAAACATTCTGAGGTCTGAAATTAGTCCTCCAGACACAATTTCTTCTCAAAACCTCAGTCCAAAGACCACTTATCCATCCCATCCAGGCTCAACATTGAAACTATGCTCTGATACCATACTCTAACGTCCCTGGTCGCCGTCATCCCACTGGCCGGTCAAAACGCTACTGTGCAGAACAACATCATTCTCATACTAAATTAATAGCATGCATTTAAGTCATATTAA
Organism: Picea glauca; assembly: GCA_000966675.3. Lineage (NCBI taxonomy): Eukaryota > Viridiplantae > Streptophyta > Pinopsida > Pinales > Pinaceae > Picea > Picea glauca. Next base: position 410,968 of record JZKD02S1868044.1, read on the forward strand.
ACACATTTAACTCAGAGTAAGCACAAGATTACTGCTAACATAAATAATTCTTGTCATTAACAATAATTCATATGCACAACAGAATACATGATACATATAAGCATCACAGGCATGCAAAACATAATATTAAGCATAAGTTGATACTTATCTTTGAGACCGTGGTAATTCCACCAACCACATGCAAGCCTTCCACGAACCTCCCAGCCTTAGACCACGCTACTCATCATGATCAGTAGTGGGTGACCCCCAAGCTGAGACTAAGCTCCACCCAAGGCAAGGAATCCTAGTCTAGGTTGAGGTTACAGGGAAAACTACACAGAATAACCGGAAGGATTCTTTCCAGGATTCCTTCTTACGCCCACTACTCACGGACTCTCATTCCCCACATGCTTGTTCTGCCCGGGAGTATACACCTTCAGAAGCACAGTCCATCAGTGCTTCACCTCCCTCTTTGGGTCTCAGCAACAGGCCGGATCAGGAAGTCTTAGATCTCTGTAGCTGGTGCTGGACTCTCTCTGGAAGAATACCACTTCCCAGCAGACTCCTTCACCTGGAAATAGCTTCTCACAGGCCTGGCAGACTACCTCTTCAACTAAGGGCCTTAAAATCTGGTTCTTTAGCCCCTTCTGACTCAATTCTCACATGGTGAGGATAACCACAACACAACCCCACTCAGGAAAATAGAAAACAACAACCTACAGATAGATCGGGTATAGATTCATCTCAACAATGGCAGATAGACTAGGTTCTTGGACTCACAAGTCAACTTTCCCCTCCTGAATAGTTCTCTCAACGATGCATAGGTATGTCAAGGGTAGACGCAAACCAATAAGGGAATCAGACAGATGATTTTTTGGTCTTCAAGGAGACGTCTCAGTTTTATGGTTCTCAGAGCTACGTGAGGGTATCCGAAATCAGACGCAAAGGATGATGGAATGAGGAGTGACCCCCTCCACGGCTGACATCTGCAGTTTTTAACTGCATGTGCCTAGGTCGACACATGTCACCCATGAAGCTGCATGCACTCCATCAACATGTGTTCCTCTCCAAGAACTCAGGACAAAACATATATTTCACATGGATTTTTGGAATAATATTAAAATATTATTCCCAAGGACTTAAGCCCCTAGACTCAACACTTAGCCTCTCTTTCCAACCTTCCATCCCCCAATCCCTTACCCACTATGTGGAATCTTAGTCCCCCATCACTCATTCATCGTGGTCGGTCTACACGCAGTGGTGTTTATATTTTTATTAATGTTCTGCATGATTACATATACAAAAGTAGGCTCTCGGCCTTAACACTTAGGCTCTTCGACCTAATAACACATAAGCCCACCAGCTTATATAAACTTGGCTCACTAGCCTATAAAACATAATTACAATTCATAATGCAATCTTTACACTTCATAGACATGATTTACAACAAGGCTCGGCCTTGGGGACATTACAGGATGACATCATATCAGTGTTCGTGCCATCATGGTGGCTAGAATGCCATGTGAAATTACGAAGTTTCGGCATTTGAGTCACGCAGGTCAAGTGTGGGAACTCATCGAGCTTAAGCCTTTGGATCGACATTTTAATTCTTAATCATTGGATCGAGGAGGCCGAAAAATATCAATCGTTGATAAGCTTAGGAGGGAATTTTGACACCCTAGAGTATCGAATCCCCAGACCCTTGGAGTTTGAGTAAGTATCAATTTAACTTGGGGAAGTCGATATCTAGTGGGGTGATACCCCAAAACAATGGATATCAGAAATTTTATAGCTTGTCTTCCTTTTGTGTTGTTCTAGTATCCCCATGCTCGGTGGGGCATGGTTTTGGGAAGTGTTCTTCCCATTTCCCTTGGACTATCATAAGTTTTTCCAATCTCATTTTTCCTTCTTTTTTCCTGATATCTCAATGCCCAGTGGGGCATGTTTCCAGGAAGGGTTTCAACACTTATCCTTTCTCTAGCATGCAAGTGGAGGAAATAGGGATTACATTTCGATGACATCAAAATGATGACAAGATGATGTAGTGAATCCAATGATAAGTGTATAGGTATTAGCATCTGATTGGATGAGCCCTTGTGTTTTGTGATGATGTGTATTTACATGCCAGTCCACATGTCATGTGATGATTTGTCCATGTGTTGAATGGATATTGTGCCACGTGTCTAGTATATTTGGTGTCCAATGCAGCAATTTTCATCAAGTTGTGGCTACCACATATCATTTCAAGTGGCATGTCCTAATAGGGCCATGTGTCTCAGGTGCTAGCTAGATCACTGCATCAAGTGTTCAATGTTTGAGTGTGTATGATTTCCCTTGAGGTTCGATACCCCAGAGTACCGTATATCAGAATTATTTATTGAAGTATGATTGTGTGTAAGTTAGCCGAGGGCCTAGTGCTCGAGGATCCTGATGCTTAGTGAAGTAAAACGTATTATAAGATGAGGAACCCGATGGGAGTGTGTGCCCCAATTTGGGTATAGACCAAGGAACGGACCACAATGAAGAGTTGGTGGTGAGTGTTGTTAGGATCCGTGAGTGCTTAGTGCATCGTAAGAATAGAAATCGCCATTAAAATATATCATTGAATTATGCCACGTGTTCTCCATGCATTGGTCGGGTGCACCGCACAAAAGGGTGAGATGTTATGACACATCAATGCCACATTGTATGGCATGAATGATAGGGATCCATGTGAGTTCCACGTGGCGATGATATGGATATGGTGGAAGATTGATCCAGATTATTTTTGGCATGAAATGAGAGCGGATATATAATAAGTAAATGCATAAAGATATCGCAGATATCCAATAATATAAAAAAAATGTATCAGAAATGAAACCATAAACACAGAGATACAGTAATACACTATTTCTATTAATGAAGGAAATGTACAAACTGTAAAAACACGGAGTGAAAGACTCGCTAGAATGGTGGTAGGTTATCTCTAAGAAGAGATGTGATGGCTACTCACATTCGCAAGGAGATGATTTTACAATGAGGCTCCAAATGCCTTTTTATCATAAATAAAATCCAAAACCCTAACCCAGGAAGATGAAAAGCCAACAGTTTTGTGGACCCCGTTTTGGGTAGTTTGGTGTATCAACTTCCGAGGGCCTAACTTTGGCATACGATCTCCATTTGGGGTGCACGACAACTCCTTGGAAAGGTATCATCGATGAGATTCATTTAGGGGGATCAATTAGTTCCTTTGACTATCATTGAGAAGCTCGATCCCAAAAAACCTTCATTTAAGCCCTCAAAATGGCCCCAGAAGTTAAAAACTGCTAAAAATAGTAAATTACCAAAATTGCCAGAAATTTTTTTTGAGCCAGTTGGAAAAGGTGGGTGGCCATCGATATCCACCTGGATCAAAGACGACCTTAAAACCTTAGGAGGCCATGATTTTGGATCCTGAGCTCTATTTTGAGCATGGTTATAGTTGTTGGAAAACTCTCAATGTGAAGATTGCATCTTTGGGATTCGTTCATAGAAAGGACTTAAGTTCAAGGAAGAGGAAATTTGGTCATCCCACCAACCTAAGAGGGTTTACGGGGTTGTGCATGTTATAGTAAAGGAGAACGATGTATTAATTCAATGGAATATTTGACCTAACAATGCAAAAGGACCCCTATTATTGAAGTGAAGATATGTCTATATTCCTCTACAACCTTCTCCACCTACTTTTGTTTTATAGAGAGACCTTGTGCTAAATTTGTGGTGGTCATAGTGACCTTTCATTCAACTTCTAACTAAATCATGAAGAAGAAAAAATTTATTTCCTAATAGATTACCTTATTGTTTTTCCAAGATCAATGAAATTAAAGTGGTCAGAACTACCTTCGGTACCCTATAGAGATGACTTCCCAAATTAAAAATGATACTACGGGATAGGGAATCATAAAAAACATGATGTTTACACATATAGGGTTTTCCTAAAAGAACATCAGAAACTTCAAGTGGGACAAAATCACATAATACCTCATCTTTGAAAGGATTGATTCCATAGTATAGGTATTGTCCCTGGCTCAACCAACTAATGGTGTATGGTTGGAGGTGTGGCATTGTCAGAAACTTCAATATCTTGGTAACTTTGGTTGAGATCATATTATTCTTTCTCCTTCTATCAAAAATTAAATGTAGTGGGGTCCCCTTCACCCACAACTTTGAATGGAAGAGGCACTCCCTCTCCTCAAGCTCCTCTGACTCTTTTGGTTGGATTTTTATGGTTGTAATGGTAGCACTGGGTTCTGCATTGATGATCTAATTTCCCTTATCCTACTCCAAATAATAGTTTAAGCCAGGGTCTGACTCTTTTTCTATAATCTCGACCAATAATTACTATTTTGAGTGGAATTCATCAATGTTGTGTCAGGGGATTTTGTGGAATTCACATCGCTTTCCAATGTCCTTCTTCGAATTCCCATTACCCTTATTTACCTACGGCTTGGACTAGTTGTCTTGAGGTTGAATCTCTTTTCTCTGTACCTTATTCTGTGAGTTAGGGATTTCTTTACCATATCTTTCTTGTGGTGGATTTGTAGACCCGAACTCCCTCTTGTTCATTTGCTTGAATATATACTTGATTTTGACAACATATCAATAAGTGACTCCTAGTGATGAGATGTCCAATAAATCTATCGTTATTTGGATGTATCTGAGTAGGAAACTACAATAATTTATAGCTAGGTTTCACTCAAAGTATCTGATACACATATTTTAGTGCAAGGTATGGAAGATATTGATGTACTCTAGCACCATCTGGTCTCTCTCCTATTGCAGAATTGTCCATCTCATGTACTAGTCATCATAGTTTCCAATAGGGTAGAATTCCTCGAGGATATCAACAAACGTTTCCTAAGTGGGTTATTCCCCTAATGTAACCTTCACACCAATCTCTGAAATGTGGCAGAGGTTTAAGGAGAGAAAAAGTGATTTTTTCAATGTTGGAAAAGTTTTGGATAGAGCAGTAACCCTCTAACAGATTTAACCATTTATCCAAAGAATCTACATCTATGTTTCCTTCAAAAAAAGGGATATCAAAGTTAACTTGTACTTTGAATGGTTTTTCACCTCTGAAATTGTTTCTTGGTGAAGGCGCCTCAGCCTTCATCAATAGTCATCAAAATATCTATGTGAATTTGTCCATCATCTTGTGCCTTTATCATGTGAGGGTTTCCTTGAGAAATGTCTTGAAAGGGTCTCCTTCTCTGTCATCTCTCTTTTCTCCCACCATGGGAGGATTCTTAGGTTGACAAGAGCGGTTGTCCCCAAGTGAAACTAGATTGAGACCCAATTCTCTATACCCTGACCTCATCAGAGACATGCATCGAGAAGCAGATTCCTCTGATACCATTGATCTAGATTGTATAGGGAACAAAATCAAAGCAAGAAGAAAAAATGGAGTACACACAGATATAAATATAGTAGAGAGAACAGTGATATAGTGAAAACTCAACTTCTATTCATCAATAAAATAGTAGAATATTGTAGAACATAAACTTGCTAGAATGGTGGTATCTTATCTCTGAACCAAGAGATATGTCAATGACGTTCATTCGCAAAAGCTACCACAAAATGTTGAAAGAATTGACTTTTAACATAAAGTGATGCAATAGCATCATCGTCACAATTAATGAGGCATGGTGGAAGGTGAATCAGCGTACAACGCAACACACATTTAACTGGTTTGGATTCCAAGGAAAACTTAACATCTAAATTTTGATACCTTTGTAATTAAAGATCCCCTAAAATCTAAAAGAGTAGAGCCATTGTATGTACTCCAGAAAGTTGTAATTGTCTTAATGATTGTAGGATTGTATGAATTTTCAGCATCGACTCATATCTAAATTGTAAATGTGCATTTAATGTAATAAGCTTAGTGGTAGGAATGATTTTATTAATATGTGAAAGCACTAGATGGATCTAGAGAGAAGGATCGAGAAGCCAGTTCATGTATAAATCAATGTAATTTATGATGTAGATAAGTTTTTTCTTCATTAAGCAGAAGAAGAGAAGAGAATTTCTCCTAAATTATGGAGACAGTAACTTGTTTTTCTCTTTGAAACTAATTTTGATATTGTGTTGTTATATTTATGCCTCTACATGTTTGTTGTGTCACTGAATGAACTTGTGATTTTATTTTAAGTTTCAATTGTTTCACTTCTGGGAGTCAGAATGAAAGGTGTGCACAGTGCCAACGCAAGGTGTGTGGAGGTCAAACCTTTTTTAGGTTCAGAATCTTACGAGAGATATTGAAATTATGTACAGAGAAAGCGTAAGGAGTATGTAGGAGACTTTTAGAAGTCCAAAGATTAGGAGAGTTAGCACAAGGAGTGTGCAGACCATTAAAATCTAAGGGTCAAAGCGCAGGAGGGAAGTGCAAGTGTGCACGAGGGTTCACTTCATCAAAGTGGACAAAGCTCAAGAGAAATAGTGGGTACAGAGTTCCAAGTGGGAACTCGAGCAAGTGGAGAATCCCTTGTTTGAAGAACGGATGGTCGGGATACTTCCATATTGAACCTGAATAAACGACAATCATTCNCCACTCTAGGGTCTATATAACTATGGCTATCCCCTAAATCAATTAAAATAATAAATGGTTGGTTGTTAATCATACCTTCCACTTCAATCATGTGCGACTGAAATTCAGCTTGCTTATTGTCTAGGGCCGCATAGATCCTTGGCATTCTACTGCCCATGTCCTCCATTGTTTCATCTTGTTGAACATTATGGACATCTCTTTCTTTTCCATTTTTATGGGGACAATCTCTGTACTTGTGGTTCTGTTTATAGCCCCAACACTGAATGGGCATCTGTCTCAACCTTTGTTCTCCCACTTCAGCCATTCTCGGCTCTCTAAATGATGGATGTCCTTGAGGACTATTTCTGAAAAAGGAAGGTTTGTTTCCCTTCTGCCTCTATTCTTTCTTAAACTTCTTCTGGTCATCCCAAGCCTTCTGAAACGTAGGCTTTTCTCTTTGCTTCTCACATAAGCATTTCTCTCTTCTTATTGTTTCTTCCATAGTCTTAGGATCATCATACTGAATCTTGTCACCAATGGGAGGTGGCAATCCACTCAGATACCTCTGAATCTTGATAGCCTCATCTTTGATGAATGGAACATACTTTAGTAATTCCAAAAACCTTCATTCGTATTCATCAATGGTCATGCTGCCTAGCTTGAGTTCAAAGAACTCCATATTTCTATCATAGTATCTTTTAGTCAGGTATTGCCTCTCGAAATACCTCTTGAATTCCTTCCATGTGATATCTTTTTCCCTGATGTGTTGCACCTGCACAAGTTGATCCCACCACATGGATGCCTTTCCCTTCATTTGATACATGGAAATCCGGCCCTCTGCACGAGAGGAATAATTCTACAATCGAAAGTATTTCCTCATACCCTGCAACCAAGTTTCGACATCTTCCTCCTTCTTATGTTCTCCATCGAACATTGGAGGCTTGATCTTGTTCATTTCCCCTTTCAATTCATCCATCCCAGATCTTCTGTTCTTTCTAGTAGGAGATGGGATTGAACTACTATGTGCTTCCCTACTGGAATTCTTCGGGGAGCGATGACGATGTCTACTGACACTCCTTGATCTTATTTTCCTCTCAGGGGTCCTGCAACTCTCTGTCTTTCTTGAGTCACTCTCCTTTCTTAATTTATTTTCTATTCTTTCTAGACTCTTCAACATCCTTAAGTTGAATTGGCCCTGCCTATCCCTGACTTTCATGACCTTTCGGCTATCATGTCGGCGAGCTTGGGCATCTTTCTACAATCTTTCAATGATTTTCATCATATGCCCTTCCTTATCCAATTCTCTTCTGTGCCCATTGCAGTTCGATCCTTTGACTCCCAAGTTGACATCCCTTCCTTCTCTTTCATTCTCTGAATTGGAGGCAATCCGCACTTCTTCCATTTCTATACTTGGCGTCGCTTCATGGCTGTCCTGACACTTGTTGAACTCCACACACACAACATGTAGTCAACCGAAGTTTGTCAGGCCCTAAACACTTAATAAAACTACAACATTCATAAACCAACGCGAATAAGAAAATGTTTTGATTTCACAAATTTTCTGAGCTCTGTTTGGCTCTGCAATTTCCAGTGATAGCCCCCGTTTTCTTAGTCCCCAACCCATGTGTCCACGGGCCATGATCAAATGCTAAACTGCTAGGTGCTACAAGGCTCTCCAAACGAAACTTTGGGTTTCAGGATTTCGGGGCTTCGGGGTTTTTGGTTTCGGGGTTTTGGTCCTGGAGGTTCTCAAACTTTCTTCCCTCTCCAACTCACGGCTTCCAAAAATTCGATTTCCTTACCCTCTAGGCCCACAGCACAAATTTCGCCCACCAAGGTAGTGACACATGGTGTCCTTAAGAAGGTCAACCTCACTCCCAGTGATGTCAGGGGGGCCCACTACTTTTACTTTTTGTTTCGGAGTTCGAGCATCAGGAGTTCGTGCATCTACACATCTCGAACTTCCATTTGCCAAAATTCTAAAATTACAGTCTATTCATCTACTTGATCCAATGGTCAAGTTCCTCTCCTACGATCTACGGTGTAGATCGTTTCGGGATTTCGGGGTTTCGGGTTTTCGTTAACCAGGAGTTCACGATGCAACGACTCCAAATATCTTGTCACTATAATCCATGAATTCCGATACATGAGTTCTTGTACGAGATCCAACGGTCCTTGATGATTTGGATCTAACGGTCCAGATCTTTTCAGAGTTTCGTGAATCAAGAATTCACGATGCAATGACTCCAAATCTCTTGTCTCTTCAATCCTCGAATTCTGATATGGAGATTCATGTATGAGATCAACGGTTGTGAGCCTCCCTTGATCCGACGGTCCAGACCTCTCCTATGCTTACCCCTATCAAATCTCTTTAGCCCTAACTTCCTCACTAGTTGGCTGGATCTGATGGCTCACAAGATTTCAGCACTTCTTCCTAGAAGCACTCCATCATCCGATTCTACCCTTGTTAATCTCTTGCGCGATTCATGACTTGGAGTGACCAAGAATTTGGCTTGCGCTCCAAGTTCACGATCCCTGAATTCATGAAATGATCCAATGGTTAAAACCAACCACGATCAATGACCCATGTTTATTTTGGATCCTAGGGTGTCAAGTTTCTTTGTCCACTAACCACCTTGCAACTTTTGGGTATTTTACGGCCCTCGCGATTTCGTGAGTTCTCCACAGAGAATTCTGACCGTCCAACTCTACTTCTCAAGGACTTCTAGACAATGACTTGGTACCCTCCTTCTGAACCTTCATCTACTTGATCCAACACTTATGGTGTGGATTTATCTCTCTCCCTGTGGCCATATACCACAYCGGCTGCAGTTTTATAATACCGCTACACCTCYTGAGCTTTGTAACATGGTCAAGTAGTCYGTTGACACTCAGAAACATTCTGAGGTCTGAAATTAGTCCTCCAGACACAATTTCTTCTCAAAACCTCRGTCCAAAGACCACTTATCCATCCCATCCAGGCTCAACRTTGAAACTATGCTCTGATACCATWCTCTAACGTCCCTGGTCGYCGTCATCCCACTGGCCGGTCAAAACGCTACTGTGCAGAACAACATCATTCTCATACTAAATTAATARCATGCATTTAAGTCATATTAAACACATTTAACTCAGAGTAAGCACAAGATTACTGCTAACATAAATAATTCTTGTCATTAACAATAATTCATATGCACAACAGAATACATGATACATATAAGCATCACAGGCATGCAAAACATAATATTAAGCATAAGTTGATACTTATCTTTGAGACCGTGGTAATTCCACCAACCACGTGCAAGCCTTCCACGAACCTCCCAGCCTTAGACCACGCTACTCATCATGATCAGTAGTGGGTGACCCCCAAGCTGAGACTAAGCTCCACCCAAGGCAAGGAATCCTATTCTAGGTTGAGGTTACAGGGAAAACTACACAGAATAACCGGAAGGATTCTTTCCAGGATTCCTTCTTACGCCCACTACTCACGAACTCTCATTCCCCACATGCCTGTTCTGCCCGGGAGTATACACCTTCAGAAGCACAGTCCATCAGTGCTTCACCTCCCTCTCTGGGTCTCGGCAACAAGCCAGATCAGGAAGTCTTAGAGCTCTGTAGCTGGTGCTGGACTCTCTCTGGAAGAATACCACTTCCCAGCAGCTCCTTCACCTGGAAATAGCTTCTCACAGGCCTGGCAGACTACCTCTTCAACTAAGGGCCTTAAAATCTGGTTCTTTAGCCCCTTCCGACTCAATTCTCACACGGTGAGGATAACCACAACACAACCCCACTCAAGAAAATAGAAAACAACAATCTACAGATAGATCGGGTATAGATTCATCTCAACAATGGCAGATAGACTAGGTTCTTGGACTCACAAGTCAACTTTCCCCTCCTGACTAGTTCTCTCAACGGTGCATAGGTATGTCAAGGGTAGACGCAAACCAATAAGGGAATCAGACAGATGATGTTTTGGTCTTCAAGGAGACGTCTCAGTTTTATGGTTCTCAGAGCTACGTGAGGGTATCCGAAATCAGACGCAAAGGATGATGGAATGAGGAGTGACCCCCTCCACGGCTGACATCTGCAGTTTTTAACTGCATGTGCCTAGGTCGACACATGTCACCCATGAAGCTGCATGCACTCCATCAACATGTGTTCCTCTCCAAGAACTCAGGACAAAACATATATTTCACATGGATTTTTGGAATAATATTAAAATATTATTCCCAAGGACTTAAGCCCCTAGACTCAACACTTAGCCTCTCTTTCCAACCTTCCATCCCCCAATCCCTTACCCACTATGTGGAATCTTAGTCCCCCATCACTCATTCATCGTGGTCGGTCTACACGCAGTGGTGTTTATATTTTTATTAATGTTCTGCATGATTACATATACAAAAGTAGGCTCTCGGCCTTAACACTTAGGCTCTTCGACCTAATAACACATAAGCCCACCAGCTTATATAAACTTGGCTCACTAGCCTATAAAACATAATTACAATTCATAATGCAATCTTTACACTTCATAGACATGATTTACAACAAGGCTCGGCCTTGGGGACATTACAGGATGACATCATATCAGTGTTCGTGCCATCATGGTGGCTAGAATGCCATGTGAAATTACGAAGTTTCGGCATTTGAGTCACGCAGGTCAAGTGTGGGAACTCATCGAGCTTAAGCCTTTGGATCGACATTTTAATTCTTAATCATTGGATCGAGGAGGCCGAAAAATATCAATCGTTGATAAGCTTAGGAGGGAATTTTGACACCCTAGAGTATCGAATCCCCAGACCCTTGGAGTTTGAGTAAGTATCAATTTAACTTGGGGAAGTCGATATCTAGTGGGGTGATACCCCAAAACAATGGATATCAGAAATTTTATAGCTTGTCTTCCTTTTGTGTTGTTCTAGTATCCCCATGCTCGGTGGGGCATGGTTTTGGGAAGTGTTCTTCCCATTTCCCTTGGACTATCATAAGTTTTTCCAATCTCATTTTTCCTTCTTTTTTCCTGATATCTCAATGCCCAGTGGGGCATGTTTCCAGGAAGGGTTTCAACACTTATCCTTTCTCTAGCATGCAAGTGGAGGAAATAGGGATTACATTTCGATGACATCAAAATGATGACAAGATGATGTAGTGAATCCAATGATAAGTGTATAGGTATTAGCATCTGATTGGATGAGCCCTTGTGTTTTGTGATGATGTGTATTTACATGCCAGTCCACATGTCATGTGATGATTTGTCCATGTGTTGAATGGATATTGTGCCACGTGTCTAGTATATTTGGTGTCCAATGCAGCAATTTTCATCAAGTTGTGGCTACCACATATCATTTCAAGTGGCATGTCCTAATAGGGCCATGTGTCTCAGGTGCTAGCTAGATCACTGCATCAAGTGTTCAATGTTTGAGTGTGTATGATTTCCCTTGAGGTTCGATACCCCAGAGTACCGTATATCAGAATTATTTATTGAAGTATGATTGTGTGTAAGTTAGCCGAGGGCCTAGTGCTCGAGGATCCTGATGCTTAGTGAAGTAAAACGTATTATAAGATGAGGAACCCGATGGGAGTGTGTGCCCCAATTTGGGTATAGACCAAGGAACGGACCACAATGAAGAGTTGGTGGTGAGTGTTGTTAGGATCCGTGAGTGCTTAGTGCATCGTAAGAATAGAAATCGCCATTAAAATATATCATTGAATTATGCCACGTGTTCTCCATGCATTGGTCGGGTGCACCGCACAAAAGGGTGAGATGTTATGACACATCAATGCCACATTGTATGGCATGAATGATAGGGATCCATGTGAGTTCCACGTGGCGATGATATGGATATGGTGGAAGATTGATCCAGATTATTTTTGGCATGAAATGAGAGCGGATATATAATAAGTAAATGCATAAAGATATCGCAGATATCCAATAATATAAAAAAAATGTATCAGAAATGAAACCATAAACACAGAGATACAGTAATACACTATTTCTATTAATGAAGGAAATGTACAAACTGTAAAAACACGGAGTGAAAGACTCGCTAGAATGGTGGTAGGTTATCTCTAAGAAGAGATGTGATGGCTACTCACATTCGCAAGGAGATGATTTTACAATGAGGCTCCAAATGCCTTTTTATCATAAATAAAATCCAAAACCCTAACCCAGGAAGATGAAAAGCCAACAGTTTTGTGGACCCCGTTTTGGGTAGTTTGGTGTATCAACTTCCGAGGGCCTAACTTTGGCATACGATCTCCATTTGGGGTGCACGACAACTCCTTGGAAAGGTATCATCGATGAGATTCATTTAGGGGGATCAATTAGTTCCTTTGACTATCATTGAGAAGCTCGATCCCAAAAAACCTTCATTTAAGCCCTCAAAATGGCCCCAGAAGTTAAAAACTGCTAAAAATAGTAAATTACCAAAATTGCCAGAAATTTTTTTTGAGCCAGTTGGAAAAGGTGGGTGGCCATCGATATCCACCTGGATCAAAGACGACCTTAAAACCTTAGGAGGCCATGATTTTGGATCCTGAGCTCTATTTTGAGCATGGTTATAGTTGTTGGAAAACTCTCAATGTGAAGATTGCATCTTTGGGATTCGTTCATAGAAAGGACTTAAGTTCAAGGAAGAGGAAATTTGGTCATCCCACCAACCTAAGAGGGTTTACGGGGTTGTGCATGTTATAGTAAAGGAGAACGATGTATTAATTCAATGGAATATTTGACCTAACAATGCAAAAGGACCCCTATTATTGAAGTGAAGATATGTCTATATTCCTCTACAACCTTCTCCACCTACTTTTGTTTTATAGAGAGACCTTGTGCTAAATTTGTGGTGGTCATAGTGACCTTTCATTCAACTTCTAACTAAATCATGAAGAAGAAAAAATTTATTTCCTAATAGATTACCTTATTGTTTTTCCAAGATCAATGAAATTAAAGTGGTCAGAACTACCTTCGGTACCCTATAGAGATGACTTCCCAAATTAAAAATGATACTACGGGATAGGGAATCATAAAAAACATGATGTTTACACATATAGGGTTTTCCTAAAAGAACATCAGAAACTTCAAGTGGGACAAAATCACATAATACCTCATCTTTGAAAGGATTGATTCCATAGTATAGGTATTGTCCCTGGCTCAACCAACTAATGGTGTATGGTTGGAGGTGTGGCATTGTCAGAAACTTCAATATCTTGGTAACTTTGGTTGAGATCATATTATTCTTTCTCCTTCTATCAAAAATTAAATGTAGTGGGGTCCCCTTCACCCACAACTTTGAATGGAAGAGGCACTCCCTCTCCTCAAGCTCCTCTGACTCTTTTGGTTGGATTTTTATGGTTGTAATGGTAGCACTGGGTTCTGCATTGATGATCTAATTTCCCTTATCCTACTCCAAATAATAGTTTAAGCCAGGGTCTGACTCTTTTTCTATAATCTCGACCAATAATTACTATTTTGAGTGGAATTCATCAATGTTGTGTCAGGGGATTTTGTGGAATTCACATCGCTTTCCAATGTCCTTCTTCGAATTCCCATTACCCTTATTTACCTACGGCTTGGACTAGTTGTCTTGAGGTTGAATCTCTTTTCTCTGTACCTTATTCTGTGAGTTAGGGATTTCTTTACCATATCTTTCTTGTGGTGGATTTGTAGACCCGAACTCCCTCTTGTTCATTTGCTTGAATATATACTTGATTTTGACAACATATCAATAAGTGACTCCTAGTGATGAGATGTCCAATAAATCTATCGTTATTTGGATGTATCTGAGTAGGAAACTACAATAATTTATAGCTAGGTTTCACTCAAAGTATCTGATACACATATTTTAGTGCAAGGTATGGAAGATATTGATGTACTCTAGCACCATCTGGTCTCTCTCCTATTGCAGAATTGTCCATCTCATGTACTAGTCATCATAGTTTCCAATAGGGTAGAATTCCTCGAGGATATCAACAAACGTTTCCTAAGTGGGTTATTCCCCTAATGTAACCTTCACACCAATCTCTGAAATGTGGCAGAGGTTTAAGGAGAGAAAAAGTGATTTTTTCAATGTTGGAAAAGTTTTGGATAGAGCAGTAACCCTCTAACAGATTTAACCATTTATCCAAAGAATCTACATCTATGTTTCCTTCAAAAAAAGGGATATCAAAGTTAACTTGTACTTTGAATGGTTTTTCACCTCTGAAATTGTTTCTTGGTGAAGGCGCCTCAGCCTTCATCAATAGTCATCAAAATATCTATGTGAATTTGTCCATCATCTTGTGCCTTTATCATGTGAGGGTTTCCTTGAGAAATGTCTTGAAAGGGTCTCCTTCTCTGTCATCTCTCTTTTCTCCCACCATGGGAGGATTCTTAGGTTGACAAGAGCGGTTGTCCCCAAGTGAAACTAGATTGAGACCCAATTCTCTATACCCTGACCTCATCAGAGACATGCATCGAGAAGCAGATTCCTCTGATACCATTGATCTAGATTGTATAGGGAACAAAATCAAAGCAAGAAGAAAAAATGGAGTACACACAGATATAAATATAGTAGAGAGAACAGTGATATAGTGAAAACTCAACTTCTATTCATCAATAAAATAGTAGAATATTGTAGAACATAAACTTGCTAGAATGGTGGTATCTTATCTCTGAACCAAGAGATATGTCAATGACGTTCATTCGCAAAAGCTACCACAAAATGTTGAAAGAATTGACTTTTAACATAAAGTGATGCAATAGCATCATCGTCACAATTAATGAGGCATGGTGGAAGGTGAATCAGCGTACAACGCAACACACATTTAACTGGTTTGGATTCCAAGGAAAACTTAACATCTAAATTTTGATACCTTTGTAATTAAAGATCCCCTAAAATCTAAAAGAGTAGAGCCATTGTATGTACTCCAGAAAGTTGTAATTGTCTTAATGATTGTAGGATTGTATGAATTTTCAGCATCGACTCATATCTAAATTGTAAATGTGCATTTAATGTAATAAGCTTAGTGGTAGGAATGATTTTATTAATATGTGAAAGCACTAGATGGATCTAGAGAGAAGGATCGAGAAGCCAGTTCATGTATAAATCAATGTAATTTATGATGTAGATAAGTTTTTTCTTCATTAAGCAGAAGAAGAGAAGAGAATTTCTCCTAAATTATGGAGACAGTAACTTGTTTTTCTCTTTGAAACTAATTTTGATATTGTGTTGTTATATTTATGCCTCTACATGTTTGTTGTGTCACTGAATGAACTTGTGATTTTATTTTAAGTTTCAATTGTTTCACTTCTGGGAGTCAGAATGAAAGGTGTGCACAGTGCCAACGCAAGGTGTGTGGAGGTCAAACCTTTTTTAGGTTCAGAATCTTACGAGAGATATTGAAATTATGTACAGAGAAAGCGTAAGGAGTATGTAGGAGACTTTTAGAAGTCCAAAGATTAGGAGAGTTAGCACAAGGAGTGTGCAGACCATTAAAATCTAAGGGTCAAAGCGCAGGAGGGAAGTGCAAGTGTGCACGAGGGTTCACTTCATCAAAGTGGACAAAGCTCAAGAGAAATAGTGGGTACAGAGTTCCAAGTGGGAACTCGAGCAAGTGGAGAATCCCTTGTTTGAAGAACGGATGGTCGGGATACTTCCATATTGAACCTGAATAAACGACAATCATTCGATTAAAGTAGAAGAGTGTGACCGTTAAGCCCTGATTCCTTCAGACTTCATTGCTTCGGAGATTTGGGCATAGTTAGTTGTTGTCGGGAGATGAGGATCCCTGAATCTCCCAAGTTCGGACTTATTCGCAGTCGTCGATCAGTGGACAAGCACGGTCCATTTGGTATTTGTTGTGTAGAGCGAAAAATCCCCTAAAGCCCAGAGTAATGAAATCCTTGTCAAGTGTAGAACATGTAAGGGAGGTGGATCCTCATCCGTCGTCTGATTGAGCCTTGTCGCCAATGTTGTAGAAGTGGTTGGACAAGGTGAGAATCTACACCCACCAGTCAAGTCACTTTAAGATCGATTTTGGCCGATAAAACCTTCGGTACATTAGAGTGGATAATTGTTTGTAGAAAATTCTCCCGGATCCCCGAAGTCACGGAGCATCAGAGCACCTTTTAGATGAGCTCCTAGTTTTATCCCATGGTCACGTGTATCAATTCATAGAAGGAAAAAGGACCCTCGTGAATAGGACATTTTGTGTAGCATTGTGGTGAAGGGCCTGTGGTAAAGAGTCCAGGGGGGTCCTGCAAGAACCCGCGAGCCACTTCGGCTCCTGTGAATCTTGATCCTAGACTGGGAGGTCACGCCAATCCTTATGGGTTTGAATCATGTGGTATCAGAGCAGGAATAAGCTCTATGAGAAGATATATTGGAATCCATGCCGCAGAGGAGAGGCAGGGAGAGACCTGTAGCCAACGTAGATATGGAGGAAGAAATGAGATAGCTTCATGCAAGTTTGGATGCCATGGAAGAAACGCAAAGGAGGGCACTAGACACTGGTGATGTTAGTGATGCTAAGAGTGAAAATCCAGAAGAAGAGGAAGTTGTAGGAGAAGAAGCAACAAAATAACAATTACTGAGAAATATTGTCAAGATGGCAACTAGGGCAAAGATGGAAGTCCCGATGTATGAAGGTAATTTTGATGTAAATGAGTTGCTTGAATGGATAAATGCCTTAGACAAATATTTTTATTATGAGGATATTGATGATGAGAAGAAATTAAATCATGTTATGACCAGGTTGAAGGGACATGCTGATTTATTGTGGGACGAGTTGCAAGATGGCATAAGGAGGAAAGGTAATCCCAAGATTAAGAGTTGGGATAGAATGGTAGCTAAGATCAAGGCTAAATTTATACCCAAGGATTAACAGTTGAATCTGTTCAGGAAATTGCAAAATTTGAGATAGAAAGGTTTGTGAGTGAAAGAATATATTGAAGAATTTTATAAGTTGAATATAAGAGCAGGACACAGGAAAAATGATGAAGATAAAGTTTCTAGGTATCTTAATGGATTGAGGTATAAAATTCAATATGAAATTAGTCTGGTGACGATAAGGACTGTAAAAGATGCTTATCAGGTATCCCTGAAGGAAGAAGAAAAACTGGCAAGAAAGAAGAACTAAAAGAACAGGTGAAAGAATATGACCCAAGGAAAAGGAACCATAAGGGAAAAGTTCTAGAAAACCATGTAAGAAACTAGTAACTCTAGCAATTAGGTAGCTAGAGGAGGGGACTCTAGAGGAAGGAGACCTTTTCCAAGAGGTAGAGGGAGAGGCAGAGGAGGACAGATTAAGTGTTATGCCTATGGAAATACATGACACATGTCTTGGAAATGTCCTGGAAACAAAACTGCAGGTTTTAGAGAATCTGATGTTACAAAGGCTCAACATAAGACTATAGAGACAGAGGCAAAATAAGAAGTTGTTTAAGAAGGTATATCACTTATGATTAGGAAATCTCTTGTGAAGATAGAAAAAGAGGTGCAAGAGCCAGCACAAACGAAGAGTCTATTTAGAACTGCTTGCAAGTCAAAGGATAGAGTATGCAAGGTGATCATAGATGGTGGGAGCACTACGAATTTAGTGTCCAAGGAAATGGTGGAAAAACTAAAGTTGGAAACAACAACACATTTGAATCTGTATAGGATGTTGTGGATACAAGAAGGACATCAAGTCATCGTAAGTAAACAATGTAAAGTTTAATTTAATATTGGTAGTTATAAGGATGAAGTCTTATGTGATGTCATACTTGTAATACCCCTAGGTCGAACCCAATTGTAAATATAAATGAAAATGTACTTAAGATGGTGACCTGTTTGATATCATTTTTGTATGCACCTTCCATGGTATAGTGCACACATGTACTACGAACTAAAATGATGAAGTGTGCACATTCCAAGATACCACGAGTAGAAAACTTAAGTGCATGTGATTTTGAGGCCAAGGAGCCTTTGTGTATATGTTGTGTTTTATAGGTTGGTGAGCTAGTTATTATAAGCTAGGAGGCTTATGTTTTGAATTAGGCCAGAGA